>SCDY01000136.1:0-92373 GCA_004143825.1 Drosophila micromelanica | reverse complement strand
TAAACGAGCTGAAATGTTTATGGAACCAGATCGCAGGGTTCAGGGTATCTCCTAGTCGGGCGGCCCCGACTAGAGCCTTCTCACTTGTTTTTATTTAAAATTTTTTTTTTTTCTTAAATTTTAATATATATTTTATTGTCTCTCATGAACTAACTAAATAATATCTCCAGGTTAATTTAGGATTAACTTAAATACACATTTTTCTTAATAATAATTCGTCCACTTCAGCATATAAAGAAATCTTTTTTTTTATGATTATCCTTTTAAATCCCTAAAGGCTCTTAAATTGAAATAAAATGCATTTATAATTGTGTTCAACAACAGATTACATACGAAATAATAATAATTCGAAATAAATATATAAATATAAATGGAACACTTAATACCAGATTATTTGTATTTTCCCACACAAAAATCTTGTATATCGGTTATCGCCGTCAGTCTGTAACCAAAAATTTTTGTTTAGACTGACTTTTGACCATTGGTTCAAGGTAAAACACTTTTGTATATATATCCCCAGATCCTCGATAAAAAACCTTTCAACTAAAATTGCTCCTTTTTGCTTCTTAAGTATTTAAATATTTTGTATTTATTAAAAATTTAAATTGTTTTAAACATCATGTAAATTGTTGGATATAGTTGTGTGTAATTCGTGTAGAATTCAAGAGTTATCCGGCGATTATTAAATTTGCAATCTAATAATTAAAAGCAAATGCATGAATTCATTGCTGGTGCCTTATGGCAACAAATTTTGCTCAACAGCTGCCTGACACTTTGCAGGTAATTAAAAGACAAATATTGGCGAAGGGGTTTTCGAGCAGATTGAAGAGGCAGACGGGGGGGTTGGGGGACACATTGGACGGTCGCGAGAGTGGGGCGGGGGCGGGGGCTTCACTGTTAACACCCACGCTGAGCCCATTTAGCAATTTAAATTTTCATGAACAAGCGCCGCCATTTGTCGCTGTCGTCTTCGTTGTCGTTGTTCTTGTCGTTGTCCTTGCCGTTGCCGTTGCCGTTGTAGCTGTCCTTGCCACTGCTCCTGTCCCTGCTCCTGCCACTGTTCCCGCCCCTGCCCCTGGCAGCGCACATCCTTAACAGTTTTCAATTTGCCTGGCCGCTTGTAAGCGCAGCTGACAGCGTCTAGAGAACGAGAACGGAGAACATTTAAGGCAGCTAGATATCAAGTAATACCAAGGGGTTTTACGCCGGGGGCTACGCGATTCGCTTTTCATTGTATTTTAGCCGCTTGTCGGCGAACATTTTTACGACCATTTAAATGGTTTTCGCTTTTCGGTTACAAAATTTGTCACGCAGCACCGCCGACAAAGCTATCGAAATCACCCAGATCTGCAGGTGCACCCGAAGTGGCTCAGATCTCGACTGCGACAGGTATTCCTGAAGTGCAAATAGTTGCCAGCTTATCCAAGTGCATTACGGATTAAATCACAGAACATACAAGTATTACAAGCGCTTAGCTTCTCACATCCGGCTTGAAGTGTGAGACAAGGATTTATATTTGAAAAAAGTATTATTGAAGATGAAGTTCTGTATATTACAATTATAGCTAGAAAATTATAGCTAAACAATTCACTAGAACATCACAGATTTAAAAAAAAAATGTTCAAATAAGCATCATCAATGTAATTCTTGAATATTCTTAAATTTATTAATATATATCATCGATCTAAATCAACTTCATAATTGACCATTAAAAGAACATCTTTTTTTTGTAAAAAAAAATACAAAATATTCATGCATTTGTTTTCTTGCTCGAAATTAATGTGAAACAAATTTATTGAAAAAAAGTTAATGCTTCTTAGATTCTGAAAAGTCTTTTAATGCAATATTTGACCATTAAAACTTCTTTCTATAAGAAAATTCTTACTTATTAAGCATAAATGAAATATTAATTTTTTCTTTCCTTTTTTTATAACAATTTCTTTTATTATCTCTCATCAGCCTTTTATTTCTTACTTTAATTACCTTTTACTTAATTAATTTAATTATTCTTACTTATTAAACATAAATTAAATATTAATTTTTTCTTTCCTTTTTGTTTAACAATTTCTTTTATTATCTCTCATCCGCCTTTTATTTCTTACTTTAATTACCCTTTAAATATAATCTTTCTGTGTGATTTTCTTGGTGTATTAGTTTGCAGTACTAAAACAATACAGTATACATTTTAAATTGAGGATTAAATAAAGATTAACTACAATGTCTGATTCTCTTTACCTTTAAATTGGCTTTATTTATTTAAGTAAATTGCTGATTTATTATTATGTAAATTGTTTCAAAGTATTAAAATTGTAAACTCAAAAGCGACAAATTAATTATTGTCTGATATTTGTTCTGTTTGATTGACATAATTGAAATGAATATATATAAAATAGCCATGAAATGTCTTTAATTATGAATTGGTGATTTGTTGCTATCCCCAGGCTGCCAACTTCTGCCCGTCCCTATCAATTTCAGGGCCCCACCCACACAGTTGGCTCCAACTGATGCATCTTATTCAATTACAAGGGCTCAAATTAGCAGGCATTAACATAAGCAGCGGTCGCTCCTCGTGGCCAAGAGGACCCGTAGGAACAGAAGGCACCGATGGGAAGGAGCCACGCATCATTAGGAAAATGGCGTCGAAATTATAGAAAATTACCAGTCGCATAGCCGGGCGGTAAATGAGGCGCATTTATTTGAATGTAATCCATTATGAAATCGCATAATGAAGAGATTAGCACGCATACGAGCCGCAATTAATAAATGACCCGTCCGGCAAAAAGGGCAGGCCAAGAAACTTGGCCCAAAGCGTTGGGTGGCTGTTTGCGTGTCCAACAAAAGAAATCTAATAAATTAGGGCAACTGGCAATGGGCCACGGACAACGGACAACGGACAGCAACGGGCAACGGCAATCATTAGTTTTGGATGCCACGCATATGACGCACAAATATAAATCAGTTCTTAAAGTTGAAAGGCCCAGGACGCTGCCAGGTGGCACACATACACACACATAGACAATGGGTCTTAAATTGTGAATCGAAAAACCCCAAAAATTTCTATGGCTGCTTATTAACCCATTGATGGCCAGCTTTTAATAGCTCTATTCAAAGTTTCAACGAACACTTTGCACTTCATTAAACTTCTTGACTTTAACTGAGCAGCCGCACAGCTGGGCAGCCAAGAAAGATATCTTCGTGGTCGTCTCTGGCCTCATGCTCATCGATAATTAACCACAGAAAGTTGGCAAACAAAGCCATCAAATTAGAGGAGGAGGAGTGGAAAAGGGGTTCGTAAGGGTGAGGGGTTAATGGCTGGTCACAAAATTTAATTAAAAATGCGTCGCTGCCTTTATTTAAAGTGAAATTGAAAGTGAAACTGATTGCCTTTTAAAATTCTAGGGTAACTCTAAGCGGCTTTATGCTAAAATATAAAGGGAGTTTCGATTCTGGTTGGCTTTTAAGAAAGGGACAGGAAACACATAGATTAGTCAATGTAAATAAAATGAATAGCTCGGCAAGTGATTATAGGGAAAATAAATATTGGAAGAATTGGAATTTAATTATAGTTTTGTTACATTAGTTAATATGTGTTGAATAAATAACTTTGACAATTCTTCATATTTGCCTTAAACTTTACAAATTTTTCGATGAACACTAAAATTCTCGTATCGTATTTTAAAGTGCTTCTTCTTTATGAACGTATATGGAAGAGATTCTTAATTAGTTACCTCGATTGCTATTTAATACTAAATATATAAAAAACAAAGACTGCTCCAGTCAAATATCTTAAATTTTATTTCATATTTTTTTAAACGAACTTGAAACTTTTTGCAATGAATTAGTTCAATGATATAGAATATTTAAATAGGTAAAACATATTTAATTTTGGTACGAATCCTGCAGTTCTAATCAAGCATATATTTTGTTCAAAAATATTTGCTCAAAATCATTTTCAATGGGCTCAGGACATAAATATCATATAAGTGTGTAATTTAATCTTGTAAAAAAACAGTTTGTGATATATCTTACAAAGCACTTAACTTAGCACCGACTTGCATTGGATTTCCAACACTTTTTTGATATATTTCAGGGTCTGGCCGACATGCAAACAATATTTGGTCATGCAACTGTTTCGGCTGTGCAATTTTCCAGCTGCAGCCACTGCTTTTGGTGTTGGCTGCGGTTCGGCTTGGACACAGGCCAAACGGTCAGCAACCAAAACAAACGAGCCATTTAAAAGCCAACAGTGGCACCTTTTCAGCCATCGTTCGCCGCGTTCCGACCAACTCCCGCCGCAATGCTTTTTTTGCAGCTGGCTGCACATTTTGATTAGCCGTCGGCTTCGCCGAGCTGGTTGTGGTTTGGTTTTTAACATTTGCCGCCGCGCTTTACACATACACAAGCACACTCACACACACGCACACAGTGAGGCACCTTTTGCTGTCTGGCCGACTCATATGAGCCGGAAGCGAATTATAAAGGGCATTTCCGGTATTTAGGTTGTGTTGTTTGGTTACTCGTTTAGCTGGCTCATTTTGTATTTATAGTTCACTGAATTTTGCTCTTTAAATTAAGCCTTTAAAGACATTCCGTATACGACATGGGACTACGCATAAAAAATGAGTCGAATCGAATCAAGTTGATCTCTTTCTAGTCGAACTTAACGCAAACTTTATCCAATCCAAATAAAGCTGTCGCCAACCGATTGAGTGTGCGTGTGTATGTGTGTGTGTATAAAAAACAAGTTAAAACTTTAAGATGCAGTCCATCCAAAGCAATAATAAGCACACACACTCACACACACACACACACACACACATAGAGAGAGTTGGACACAAAGCCAATACACACGCCTGGCAAACTTTGTTGGCCTTCTCGATAAAGTTTTTAGTAACCCACGCGACGAGTGTCCAAAAAGTGTTTTACGTTAAGCGCAAACTTTACACCAAACGCTTTTTGACGGTCATTTTAATAAATTGAAAAGTGGAAAATGTGGGAAAAATGGCATATCGATAAGGACGCGCCAAGCAACAAGAACTTTTCTTTTTGCGTGTTGTTTGTGCAGGCTCATAAAATCTGTTTACCGGCTTATAAATAAGTGATGCCATCCCCTTCCATTTCGCTGTTGGTGTTAACGATTTGTTTTGCTTATAAACAAAAACTGGTCGAGAGGAAAAACTTTCGCTTCCTGTTGCGAAACTTTCTATAATGCCATATCTTATGCATGTCAAGGGCTAAACTAAACAAATCTGCTCTGACAGAAGAAGGCTGCTGAATGCCTTCACGAGAAAACTTTTTACATTTTTATTGAGTTTGCTTTGTAATTTAAATTGTTTGCCCTCAGCTTGTTGACATGACAGAGGGCGGGGCCAAGTTGGGGGGAGGGGTTCACTGCAGCGCCGACTGAAAAGCCCTTGCTAACAATGTCTATATAGAGACCAATGGCATTTAATCTCTTCAGCTCACTTTCAATCAAACGCATCAATGTTCATTGTGGCGTCTAACAAATTGTCCGCCTGGCTGCCCTCCACACAGCCAAAGCATAATCGATGCTGATATAACAGCAACAACCGAGAAAAGCACAGCCAACGTAGACATATGAGCTCCACGTGTGTGTGTGTGTGTGCGTGTGCGTGTGTGTGAGAGAGTGTGTGGTTGTTTTCAGTGAAAAGCAATATAAACGTACAAAACACTGATATGTACATTAAATCACAGCAACTTGTCATTGCTGTGCTCACAGCAACATTTCTCTTTTCAATCTTGAACAATGACAACATCAATGCTGCCACGAGGCGTATACGTATTATGCTTCAGCTGCGACCTCTCGCGCTGCACAGCTCAATTCAGCTGAATTGAATTATATGATGTTTTCTCTTTTTGAGTAGGAAGTACTCTTGAGAAGTTTTCTAACAATTTTTGAAGATCAATTATGTTGGTTTTTGAAGGGACCAAATAATTATTATTAATTTTGTATATTGACTTTATTATATTCATTAAGAAATATTTAAGAAACAAACATTTAGAAAATGCAGGTCCTATCTTGTCAATGAATGCTATCAAACAAAATTATTAAATAGGAAAGCACAATTTTTTAACAAATCATTTAAAATTTTTTTCATCAATAATGCATATTATTAAATGCAGAAACAATCTATGACCAATGTGCCATCAATCACAAAAATTAGTTCAGATTTGACAAAGTTATGGGCGTTTAAAAGATGGAAGCAACGGATTCAAAAACTTTTCATGTCAAAATTGCTGTGAATATTTGAACATTTTTTCAAGTTGGTTCAATAATAATAATAATAAAAGTAAAATTGAATAGGACATTTCGTAGGGCACCCTATGACACTAATTAGTTAATAAGATATATAGTCCAAATTAATTTTTAAAAGATATTTCTAAATTCCTTAATATTTCAATTATTTCAAATTATATTTAAAATTGAATAGGACATTTCGTAGGGCACCCTTTGGGCACCGTAGCTAATAAGATATTTAATAAAAACAAATTTGAAAAATATATTTCTAAATTTCTAAATATTTCAATTATTTCAAATTATATTTAAAATTCTGACATACCTCGCATACTGTGTATTACCATCAATAAGCCAGTTAAGAGACAAGTTGAAAGTTGGCTCATAAAACACTTTTAATGCAGTAATAACAATTATGTGCAGTGTTGACTGAAGGCAGCCACAAAGGCAATTCGAGACAAAGCAAGCCAGGACCAAGAACGAGTGCAATTGTTGCAATTATGCCAGGCAACTGCTCGACGAGTCCTTTTTAATGCCACTGCATATGTCGCACTCAGAGTCAGACAGTCAGACCGGCAGACAGACATGCAGTTCCTGCAAATATGCCGGGGCACAAGGACATCTATCCTGACTAGACCCAATCCAACCCGACCAGAGCCAAGCCAGGGGAAGCCAAGCCGTGTCGAGCCGAGTTAATGTTGTCGTTGTCTGCCAGTCGTTTCTTTTGTCTCAGTCCTGGCGCTGTGCACATTTCTTGTTTATTGTGCCCGAGCATAACTTGTACATTTGCGTATTATAATTTGCATAAATTTCCCAGTGCCGTAGTCGGAGTCGGAGTGGTGGTCGAAGGGTGCTAGGCTGCACGGAGTCAGCAGGCGGCGGTGGCAGGCTGAATGAGTGTGGCAAGGTTAAGAGCTGGCATACAAAACAATTTAATAACGAACAGATACAAGTGACAAAATGAATTATGCTGTTATTCGAGCCATGAACACAAACAAACAGTCCCAGCATGCGAGTGTGAACAAAAACCAAAGGCACACAGAAAGAGGGGGAAGAGGTGGCATTTAGGACAAGTATCTAAAAGGAAAGGATAACATAACGTTTTGTGCACTTGTGTGTGTTTTAACTCGAGTTAGGAATATTGAATATTGTTGTTATCCCAAGTATTTTGTCTAAAAAATAGATGAACTAAATATGTAATTAAAAGCGTGCAGGTCACGGAGTAAAGTAAGTAAAAACAAGATATTAAAGCTCTCGAAGTTCTTCTTGACATTGCTATATAAATTAAAATTTAAGATATTCTTTAAGCATTTATTTTACATTCATAACATAAGAACTATATTAAAAACAAAAATATAGCTTGCTTAGCGCAACCACAAGTAACTAATTAATATACGTATTTATTACCCGCTCTGTTAACGAAGAATTTCATATTCAATCTACAAGAAAAATTCTATAAACATTGCAGTCATAAAAACATAATATTATAGTGCAGTAGACACTGTGAAGGCAACAAGTCCATCAACTATCTCTATTTGTGCCCAAAGTCAGCTTTTTATGTATTTTTTGGGGGGGCAATAATCCATTGGTATTGGCTGTTGGCCAAACAGTTGGCACTCGGAAGCCATTTCGGCGATTATGAATAAATTTTTCTTTCTGCTCTGTGAAGCAATATGAAAATGCATAAATTGAAACTGAAACTTGAACTTTATGTAGCTAATTGAAGGCAGGCAATTCTGAAAAAGAACTTTGATAGATCGCCGGGTCAAATACTCGAAAGCCAGCCAGTTAAGTAAAGCGATGCCAACGGCTCTCTGTTTTTTTCGCCATGAAATTCAATTTGACTGTTGGCTGCCATTAAATGAATAAAAGAAGATATTAAAATGCTGAAAAAATACAACTTTGTGGGCGTTGATGCAATTGTATTAAATTTTTCAATGGGGTAATTTTTGGCGCAACAATTTTTTGGATGCAATTTAAAGGCAGCGCCTGGCTATTAACATTGATGGCTGGCAAAGGGATACTGTGCAGGAAAGGATTACAGTAAATAAAATTCACGGCAGCTGCAATTGGCGCAACTTCAATCAAAGTGCCTGAGCAAATTGCCAACTGCAGTCGAATGGACCTTAAAGATAACCAAGGGCAAAATATGCTTATTGACAAAAAATTGAAAATTATAACAAAATATAAAGGGTTGAAAACTTAATTATTAGAACATTCAGATTCATGTTAAATAAAAAAACAAGTAGCTTTTATTGAAAGTTATTAAAAATCCAACAATATTATCATCTATTTTAACTTTTTAAGCTTTTATTAATGATTATTATTCTTAGAATTATTATAATTAATATTATTATTATTATTATGCTTTACCAATTATGAAAAGGTATAACAAATTTGATATTTGATATATCCAGAGTAAAGCGTTCTTACTGGCTTAGTATTATGTTGTGTAAAAAACAATTTAGTTCTATGGCCAGGTCAACTAGATAGCGCAACTCATAATGATTGCCTTTGCACATTGCCTGAAAGTATATATTGGTAACATTTATTTTAATGGAATTGCATATATGCAATATCGTATTGGGAGTTCAGCATTGAAAATTCATTGGTAGCGCGAAGGGGAACGCAAATGCATCGCTTTCAATCGCAAATCTGCACAACTCAGCAAGCACGATGTGTGCAAGAACTACAAATCAAAATAATAATAAAAAAAAAAAAACACAAAAATTGTGAATGCCTTTACCTTTACCTTTCGATATGTTCTGTGCTGGGGCACAGGATTTATGCTCAATAAGTAACTCAAATCACGTTCGGCAAATGCTTACAAAATGTTACAACAAATTTTGCACGATGCAAATCTTTTATTGACAGCACGTTTTGCTTGTAGACAGGCGTTTTGCACATGTTTCGCTCAACTCATGTTTTTAAATGTATGTGTGTGCCATAATAATAAAGGCATTTCTTAAATATGTGTAAAAAAAAAATGAAGAAAGATATCAAATTAAAAAGATATACAAAAATTATTGCATTTTAATTGATTTCAGTTGAAAATCCATTTCCAAAAATATGTGGAGCAATTGTTGATTTTGGTTTCATAAAATATTTGCTGGCCTCAAAACGTTGTAACAAATCTCACACACACAGCTGCATTTAATTGAAAATTATATATAAATATATATGTATACATATGTGTAATGTGTATGTGTGCGTTTTGTGGCGCTTTTGATTGAATTCACCTGAAATGTTTCTTTTCGCCATAACGTGGCAATAGAAAATGCATGAATAACATGGCCAATTTATTGATGGATTGATTGCTGAATGGAGGGCACGTGTCGACACGAGTTTCGTTCTTTATTTTGGGGTTTTCATTTTTATGGCAAACTCGCAATAAACGAAGTAAAATCCATGTAATTGCAATTAATTTTCATTTAGCGCCCAGCAAATCGTGCCAAATTGCAGCTCGGCCAAACTCTACCTAAGGATCTGAGTGGGACGCTTTATGGCGTCGACAAATCTGGCTTCCTTAATCAAAAAATAAATAAATAAATCAAAGGAAACAACAAAACATTTACTTAACGACCGTTGCCAGACGAGCTCTTCAAGCCAGACGATAAATTTCGGGGACTGGGCTTAGAAGTCGAGTAATGAGGCGATTTAGTACGCTCAAAACATCTTAATTATTAAACTGTTATAAGATTTTCATAAACCATTTAAAATAGCTCAGAGCTCGAAAATGTTAAGTTGTTTCAACTAAAATAAAATATAAAACCAAAATGTTGTACACCACATTTTCTGTATTTAATTATTAAAAAATTATCGCAATAAGGATTTTTCGTTAATAATTTATACTTTGTTGAAGAGCTGACCTAACGTGGCTGGGCATTAAATACTCTGCGAAGCTTGTAATATGATTTTTGTGCATTTTTTTTTTGTTTGTTTAAATGCATTGTTTTTTAATGTAGAATCGATGTTGGTGAAAAATCATGACCAGAATGCTATCAAACATAAAAATAAAATATGAGACCTATGGGTCTGAGAGCTTTACATGTCCAAAATTTTCTCAAATGTTGAAAATATTCATTATTTATCGATAAGATGTGTATCGACGTGTTGCTTGAAGAGGATAATTGTAAATGAATATCCAAAATTTCAAGTCAATATCTTCAATAGTCTTTTTAGACTAACTAACTTACGAATACAGAATTCAAAAAATTTATTTTATCTAAATTAAGGTCTAACATGTTTTAGATACAAATGAAATGGAGAAATAAATATAAACAATTTTACTAAGCACACTCTAGATAATATGTTAGATCAGAAAAATGGAAAAGTAAATGTAAGCAATACTCGTAAGCTAGCTTAATTACCTCCCGCCGATATTTATCCAGCTGCTTATCTCATATTTAAGTTGCCCACAAATCGCTTTCAGCGCGAAACTAAAACGGTATCCTTGACGTGGAATTTATTGGCATAAATATGAGATTATTGCGCTTCACGGATTATTGCACTAAATGGCACTCAACGTGCAAAAATGTGAAACATAAACAATAAACAAAACAAAATATGAATGTGGTATTATGGTATCGAAACAAATATTTATTTATATGTGGATACAAAATTCCATTAAGCAAACATTTGCCTAGATATACAAATATATATTTTTTTTGCATTCACTAAAACTAACAGAGACTGACAAAAATGAAATGCGAGTGCATAAAAATATGCCATGCAATGCACTTAATGCATAAAATTTTGAGGTACTGTTGCGGCAAATTTAATTTGTAATACGCTGCACATATAGAAATTGTACACACATTTGTGGCTTCGGAATCAAATCAACGGTGGGTTTATTGCAAATCAAAGGGACTTGACATGTTGCTAATTATTTTGTTTGGTTATGGTTCAGTTAATTGATTCACAATTTGATTATCTAAATGTAGTTTTATAAAATGTTTCTACTAAGTGGTTTTTAATATACATATATTCTAAATTGAAACAATTTGAAAAATATTCCAGTTTCATTAATTAAGGTTTTGTTTTATTAAATTAAACTTGATTTTGAATAGAAGTATAGAAGTGAATTTGTATGTAATCGACTTGCCACACACTGCTTGCCACATGTTGCAAAATCACTTTACGCAATCTCTCACAGATTTGGCATTTGGCTGCAGCCGCCAGGTGTTGGCCTAAAGCGCAGCTATGTAACTTAGCCATGGCCAATGCCACAGCCGTTATAATTAGTTTGACCGCATTTTCACGCAGCTTTCACGTTAGCCACCTGGCCACCTGGATTCTTAATCAAAATTGCACTCATTCCATTGGCTTTCGCACTTTGCAGGCAGCGCTGCCTCCATGGCCAGGCTAATAGAAACGGCTGACAGGCCAACTGGTTAATGAGGATCCGGAAAAGCCAAACAGAAGCTCAAAGTGATTGCCAAACATGATTGCGTTTCGGTTATCGAACAGCCGTCAGATTTTTCGGAAAAAGGTAAAGTATATTTAAGCAGCCAATGAAGGTGTGGGTAGGTAGAAAATTCATTTGTGGATATTTATATTGAATTTAATTTAAGTATTTAAGACAAGGGAAGAGAATTTGTGAAATAATTTGACATTTTTACAAATTTTTTTTAAAGCTGTAAGTAAGATATTTTTATATTTTATTAACATTATAGCATATCAGTTTTTTGTATTATTTAAGCAACTTATAAATAGTGTGAAAAATCGGTTGAGTGAAAAATTAATTCAGCATTTCGACTTTGTATGTCAATAAAAACAATCCCTTGAATTGAATATAAATACACAATAATAACAAGTTAAAAACAGTGTAATTTTAACTCACTTTTTTCTGTTTTATTTTTAAATTGGAATATAAATTCTTTAATATAGTTGAGTTTATGAAATTTATTTGTATAACACACCCAATTCAATAAAAGCAAAAACTTCTAGATCGAGTTTCAGTTGAACTATTTTGTTGTGCTTTCTTAAATGAACTTAAATTTTATTTACCCCAAGGTTCTCTGAACTTGCGATTCGAGCAAGTTGACCTAATTAATATCCGTGTCGTCAAAATGTTGTAAGACGATTCATTTTGAATGGGGATTTGGTTACCTGTGCAAATGAGCTGCCAAACTGTGGACAAGTTCGCATTGGAACTTTTAAACTTTTCAATTGCCAACTGTTCAATTGCCAACTGTTTAATTAACAGAAACGTATTAAATATGTATTATAATAAAATTATGCGACCTTTATTCATTAAAGATTAAGTAGAACATTAATTTCACATAAATATTAAGTAGATTAAGTCGAATATCAATTTTACATTAATATTTATATACATGTGAACAGTAGCTTTAAATATATAAATTCTTTTACCGTTTTCAGTTTTCGATGCCTTTCAGCTTTCTTTCAAGTTTGGCTGACGTGTCAGCTCAGGGCTTTGAAGTATGCAGCAGAATTTCGTCTTCATCTGCCCTTCTCTTTCTCTACCTCTCTTTCTCTCTATCTACAATTCACGCTCTCTATTTTTATTTCGCCTGCCTTTCGTCACCCGCTGGGCATTTTGGATGCCTTATTAAGTTGGCGCCTTGACGACAACTGAAACCTGCCCCCTTGCAGACAAACTTTGTGCATGCCAATGATATTATACAATATCTTCCTCCTTTTCTTTTTTTGCCTTTCTTCTTTCTTCCGCTTCGCTGTTTCGCGTCGTCATCATTGCAACTTCATTGTAAAAGTTGTGCAGGGGGTCGGGGAATCCCACGAAAATTGCAGCCTTGTGCGTTGGCCAAATAGCAAAAGAAACTGAAACGAAACGAAACGAAACGTTAAAAGGACGAAATGACGAAAGGACGTCTCGTCTGTGGTATTTCAGTTAAGCGCTAATTATATGTAAATAGATCTAGCACAGTTGACGCTCAAGGTGCAATATAATTGGCCCCCATGTTGACAACGAGATAACTGTCTCTGTAGCTGCAATACCAAAAAGAATTATTATTTCGAATGAAACAAAACACAAAGCAAAGAGAAGACCTATTATCAGTATGACATTAACAATATATAAATATAAATAAGTATTACGATTAAAATCATTTATTGCATAATATATTATATAACAAACTCTGCAATTGTTATTTTACACCAGCTATATAGAAAAAATAATAAAATTCAATGAGCTTTTTTGGGTGTTTGATTGTATGTATGTTTGAATATAAGGCAATTGTAATGTGTGTAATGATTAAAATATTTGATCCAAAGGTGAATTTATAATTTTATTTTATACAACTTTTATTTTTCACTTACATTTTTTGTGTGCGTTTTTTTTTTTAATTGTTGGTACAATTACAAGATAACGATGATCAAAGCAAAACTATTCGATATAAATATAGAATATTACTAGAGCATGAAATTCTTTTAGTTTCTTTCATATATATACAAATATTATTATTATTTAATTGAACAAATATTATGAAGCGTTACAAAGATTGCAGGCTAACAGAAATTTATATTTTAATTAATTAAATTTGTGCATATGCAATTGTTGTCCAATTAAGTTGTAGTCAGTAATTATACTGTTTTTTTTTGTGCAAACATTGTAAGAAAGAAAAATAGTACTTTTTATTTGCACTGTCATAATGGAATTTATATAATATAAATTTGAATACCATACTCGTCCATTGAAACATTTCGGCTTTTCTTTAGGCCTAAGGTTAAATTTCGCGCAGCTGCTATAAAATACCAACAAAAGCAGCGAAAACACCATAACGTAAAGCATTTTATTGTTTTAATTAATCTACTTATAGTGTTACTTAAATTAAAAATATTTAAAATCGGTATAATGTTATGCGCGAAAATTATAATGAGGCGTCTCCGATCTCATCAATTATGTACATTCTGGATGAGTAGTCGTGTCCGTTTCTCTGTATGTCCGTTCGTCCATCCGTACGTTCATCTGAATAAATGAGTGCCATGGGACTTAAGAATATTTTGCCGAAAGGTTTGTTACGATTGGATAATAAATAGATAGTAACTTGAAATACTTATGTTAAAATTTGTCTTATTTTATAATCATTGACAGCAAGTAAAACTCAGTTTTGTATGAAGAAATTTGTTTTCTATTTTTTATTTTTATTTTAAAATTTTCAATTTAATATTCATGACTAAAGGAACAACTTATCTATTGTGCTTACAACCATATATATTTACAAAAAGCAAATATAATGTTACCTTTCAAGAGAAAAGGAAATGGGCATCCAAGCCACGATTAATGACGTCTTTAGATATATATAAAAGATTGAAATTTATAGCATAGTTTAAATGCCACATTTATGCACTATATATACTTAGTTCACTGTTAATTATTTAATATAACAAGGAATTATGGGCGACACCTGTTTGCAGTTAGTTGAAAATTTATTGGCTAAGCTTTTCATTTTTAATCAAATGCCGCTGCAATTAGCCTAAGCCCATTTACAAAAATTCCTGTGCATTTAAGTCATTAGCACCCGGAAAATTTCATTACACTTTGTCGTGCGTGTTCTCGAGAAGAGCATTCAAAAATTTGCAAAACAAAAAAGAAATAGAAGAAGCGCACAAAATGACAAAATGAAAGCGGAAGGTCGTTGCGTGAAAGAGAG
This sequence comes from Drosophila micromelanica, assembly GCA_004143825.1. Lineage (NCBI taxonomy): Eukaryota > Metazoa > Arthropoda > Insecta > Diptera > Drosophilidae > Drosophila > Drosophila micromelanica. Next base: position 77,481 of record SCDY01000136.1, on the reverse strand, counting down.
AGGGGGACGGAAAAGGATGGCGAGAAGAGTAAGTAGATTGGGGAAGTGGGGTGGAGGAGGGGCGGCTGCCACATGAGCGACAGCAACCAACACGTACAGAACGCATAAACATTCTTGCTTAAGTGAGTTTGTACATAAATTTTCCAACTTGAGCTGCAGTATGCGTTAAGGGGGGCTGCCAACTTGGTACAAAAATACTCAAAATGTATTCGAGTGTTTGGTTGGCTCAGTTTCAGTTTTCGGTTTCGGTTTTTGGCTTCGGTTTCGTTTGCAGCTTCTATTTATGCAGCCGCAGGCGTTGAAAGGCAAAGTGGACAAACAGGAAGCAAAATTTTGCCCTACGGTTATTTTTAGTTAAATCAACATGAATTGAAAAATCATGATAGTCACTGCATGATCTTTACTGTAATCAATTTTAAAGGGTTGTTAAAATCAGACAACTCATGGCATTTTCCTTCTCTGGTAAGTTTAATTTATGCAACTTTAGATTTTCTAAATTGACATGAATAAATAATAATGAAATCAGTGCTTAATAGTGCAGCTCGTCTCTCGCCCACTGTCTCTTGCTTGTCGGTCCCTCTGGGCCGCATATTCTGGAGTGCAGCAAATAGCATCGTAACAGCTTTCACATTATGCAAACGTCCGCTGGGAATCACCGGCAGCAACAACTATGCGACAGTTGTGAAGTAACTGACAAAAAACTTCAGTTGCATATTTTATTGGTTCGAGTTAGCGGGCTTAAGAGCGCGCGAGAGTGTCGTCAAACTATTAAAGAGCAACACACAGCGATGGCTATCGAAGAGAGCGAAACAGACGCGCAATGCTCGCAAAACACATCACTGACCTACATTAAGCGCAAATTTATTTATGCCGGCTGCCAAATTGGTTCCCCAATGCGTTGGCAGTGCCCTTATGACTATGACGGATACGGTTGGGTTTTTGTTCAGCTCCTGAGTTGGTTCTGTTCATGTTATTGTTGTTATTGCTGTTATCGTTGTTGTTGGTCATTGGCTCTAATAATAATGGTTTGTAATTTGCATAAATAATGCTTGATTTTTGCATCGATGGCGTCCGCTTTGTGTGTCTGTGTGTGTTTGCGTTTGTTTGTATGGGTGTGTGTACATGTTTGTGTGGGGCATTTTAAATGATTGAATGATTTGGTCTGTGGGGGCGTGCTTAGTTAGCTGGCTGGTAGATGAACTCAATTATTTCGATAAATGGAGGAATTTAAGTTAGGTGTAAAATTCAGAAGGCTTTACATATAAATCGATAAATTAAGTTCTCTGTTTTGGGGCTTAAGAACATGTCAAGCGGTATAAATAATTAATTGAAAAATTTTTTGCAATTATTGCAATTGCAACATTCGTGTAATACATTGAAATTAATTACGATATTATTCAAACTTTAAAAATTGTAGTACATGCAAAATCTGCCCAAGCTAAGTCAAGAATCAAATTCAAAGTAAACCAATAAATTGTAATTTTATAAACCTCAAGTTATTGTTGTTTACACGACCACAAAAGCATTTGGCTAACAGCGCGCTGTTAACTTTAACATAGCTGCGCTCTGTATAAATGTTTCTCTTAAGCGTATGCTCGCTCTCTTGCTAATGCTGTTCACACACACATTCACAGACAACAAACAACTTCGTTCTTGTTGGTCGGCAACTTCGTTATTCACTTCAGCGTACGAACTTCGCGGCTCTCTCGTTCGGCTAACCGACGGCATTAAACGAAAAGCAACGAGTCGCAGCGTCTGCCATGTGGCTATGGTCTTGGTGTAATCAGTGCGTGCTGCTAAGTAAATTAGTTTAGTATGATTTTAGTGCGCAACGTTGACGGACGCGCCGCGCGACTAGCTACAAATAATTACAACGCCAACGACGCGCTCGTTGCCCAACTCTGTGTGTGTGCCCAACTGACACTTGTGTTAGTGCTCGCTGTTTAGTGGTTAGTGAGAAGTGTTAAGCGTAACGGCACTTGGATTCAATTTCATATGTCTGGCTTTTAACAGACCGTGCCAGCCTCGAAGCATGCAACACCAAATTCCCCACTGTACGTAAATATATACATTTTTTTTTTCAATAAAAACAGAAAAACAAAAAACAAAAAATAAAAAATAAAAATATTCTGGTGCAAAAGTCGCGTCAGCTTCAATTTCGTACTTCATCTTTCACACGACGTTTAACGCAAATTGTGCAGCAGCATCCTCGCCGTGACTCCATTTGCCTCCTTGGCCGCTTCCTTCTTCAGATTCCCAATCTGTGACGGCAAAAAAGGAAACTTACACTGGCCCGTCGCCTGTTTACACTGTTACACGACTGCAACTTGAGCTGGCAGTCATGATTGCGTTCTCTGCGGCGCCCACTCGAGCGTGCCTCATTACGACTGATAGTTTTGGGCGTTTTGCTGTCTTCCTTTTGGCTATAAAATACTGAAATACTTTAGCCTAGTTTATGCCGCAACTGTTATGCAATTTAATTGTGGTTTTTTGTTAGCACTTGTTTTAATTAAAGTATCGATTTATCTTCGTTTTTTATTTATTTAAGAACATCATTTTATCTGCTTGATTATCTGATCAGCATTCATTCGACATGAGATCTTTGTCAGCATTCTAATTTATATTTGTCGCATATATTTTGAAAATATTGTATAAAGCCGAATCGAAAATATGATTTACAACTGTGCTCTGATCGGAGAACCCGGTACCGGGAAAACCAGTTTTGCAAAGCGCCACCTGACGGGCGAATTTGTCAGCGTTTATTCGCCAATTATGGCGAAATGCGATTCAATATCTGGGAAACCAATAAATTGACTGAACTAAGAGAACTGAGCATTAACTGCGGTATCATAATGACAGATGCGACCCGCGGTCACACATTCCTTCAAGTGCCCATCTTTCAGTACGGTGTATGTAAATACTTTGGAACGATTCCGGTGGTCGTGTGCGAAAATAAGGTGGATCTATGCGGGTGTTCCTCAAAGATATGGCAATCTCAAATGCATCAAAGCTTTGAGTTCTTCAGCATATCCGTCAAAAAGTCACAGGACCTTGGCATGCCATTCTTATGGCTAAGTCGCCAGCTGCTGGAATCGCCAAAAGTTGAGTTTAGTCCAAAAATGGCTGTAAAGCCACCAAGATTTCCCAAAATCGCCTTGGACACGGACGAGATAGACAACGTGGTGCCACCCACTTGGGATGGCGATTGGTAACCACTGAAGTCAACTTGGCTTCGATATTGTCATTGTTACCAAGAATTCTCATAGATTATATAAATGTATATTTATATATATAATATGTTGTATTTGTTTATGGCATTTAATAAACACTGCAAAAACCATCTTGGCTCTCGAATTCCAAATTCGCACTAATTGGATTATATGGCTTTGACCAAATTGGACAAGTTTCATATTTTTGCCTTTGTTTACAAATATATCACACATATTGTTAATTTCACAATCTTTAAAGAAATATCTTTACTTATTTTACTTATCCCTTTCGCAAGGAATATTTGAATTTGCTCATTATTTTCATTCTGACAGAATTTCAAATAATAAAAAAACATTTACCTGTACTGACGGTTGAATTATTTTCTGGTGTTTATTTCTTAACAATAGTGTATATAAAAATACGTTATACTTTGATCGCATATAAACACAATTTGCCATTGCATTTGTTAATTGAAAAATAAATAACAAAATATATGTAGATTGCTTATTAAATTGTTTTTTTTTTTTTTGTTTGTTTTTTGCTATAAATAAAATGGCTCGTTTGTTTTAAAAGCTAAGTCAGTAATTTAGATTGGGAATCCAGAAAAAACCTATTTCACTTGTAGAGTTATTAGTTGAAAAACAAATAAATACATTTTTATAGCGTAAAAAGATGCTTTTAAAAACTGACTAAATTATAGATCAAATTATTCAATTAATAACAAAAGCATTTTAAAGTGTTATTTTTCTTTGTTTATTTATTTGTTTTATTCAAAGCAAGTTCTCTTATTTTCAAATCGCGCAAGTTCAAGTTAAAATATTTTTCGATTGCCGATTTTAATTTGGTGCTGTACTGTAAGCAACGCTAATGGAAAGCGGAAGAATTTTAAATAAAACTTAAAAAAAGCTAACAAAATGAAGCACTTTGCGTTGGCCATATGGCGGGCCACACACACACGCACACACACACAAGCACACACACACGCACGAGCGCGCAAGTGCAATGCCCAAAGCACAAAACACACGCACACAAATGCCATAAAACCAACATGAAATTTGTGGTGCATCACTAAACGTGGCTCGCTTGTAGCTCGGCCATTCAAATAGCCAACCCAAAATTATGCACGCACCAGGGGCGTATGCAAAGGGGAATTTATTGGCCCATAAACCGCCCTCACCCTATGGAAGTTAATTTTCATACTTTGCAATATTTGAATAATCAATTAAAATATTATATATATTTACAAATTTGGGTGATAAAATAACATATCTTGCATTGTTAGGTATTACCGACCGCATAATACTCATTCACGCTATAATTAGAAATTATAATCACTGTTATTTTGGACAAATGTGATTTTGATTTAATTTATTCTATCAAATTTGGTGACCCTTGTTTTATAATTGTGGAATGTATGGATTTTCACAGGTTACAAAATATATTAATATTTGGAATTTTCACGCCTTTAACAAATTAACTATGCGATATTTACCGAAGGATTTTATTTGTTTTTAAATATAATTTCAGAAAGTGATCACCTTTTTATCAATTTGTTCACCATCTACATAATTTTTTATCAAAGAACTTAGCTGTGTTTCGAGGCATCCAAAAGTCAAATTTATTTAAAATGAAAATACAGATTTTAATGCCTCAATGTTAAAATAAGCACACTATTTGATAAGTACTTTGCTAAATATAAAATTTTTAGCAAATTGTGATAATTTTATAAGCTATAATTTATGCTTTTCTAACATCTGATATTTTTCACATCAAAATTTGTAATGCAGTGATTTCAAATGTGTTTTAATTTCCATATTTATTTTTTCATCTCAATGTCTTCAAATCAATGTTTGATTGTTTGTTAACGACAAAAAAGTTTTCACGTCGAAGATCAACTTTCATCGAAATCTAGACAAAAAAATACAATTTAAAGAAGAAAACTTAAAGTTTTAAAGAAAAATTTTAATCTAAAAGACTGAAAAGAAAATAAATAAAATAAATTATAGCTTAGCTTTGTTTTAAATTCTTGTGCACGCCACTGGGGTGCACACATAGAAACTGAGAGACGCTCGAGTGCGTGTGCAGCAAATATGTATTTTATGCTCTTTGTGTGGCTTGGACGTCATTTGGGGTTCGGGCGATGTTGTCCGCTAATTAGGCAATATGCACTCGATTGTGTTATAATCATTAAAACCGGAAAATGCATGACTACCACATGCACCCACGCAACAGCTCACACACACACACACACACACACACACACAACCGTTTCTATATGTGCATGTGTGAGGCAAACGCTAAATTCATTGCATAGTTTCGGGCGCTGCAAAAATATTTCGACTGAATGGCGGCGATCGCAATTCTAGCAACAATTAAATCCGTCAACAATTTTGGTTGCATTGAATGCGCTTCAAACTGAGACTCATTTCAGTTTGGAATTTCGGTAATTTATTAAAATTTTGATTTGTTAGAAAGAATATATCTACGCTTTAAATGATATATGGATTTATTTTATATATTTATCTATATTTATTTACAAGGCAAGACTCTTTTGTATTCTTCATAAAATGTTGTCGATTCGACCATTTAACGGATTAAAAGAACTTTATAAAATAAAACGTACATTGTGAACACATTTTCAATTTATTCTATTATATTGTTTAGTTAAAGTTTGGAATTTTTGCTTTTATAACTGAATTTCTCAATCTGTTCAACTATTTTAAGACAGATTCAGTGCAGTTACTTAACTTTCAAAATGGCTTAATATGTGTGCAGGAAAGTCTTTCTGGTCCGTCACGTAGGCAACTTAAAGTCAAAACTTTGAGATGGCTGGCACGGAAAACCAACAGGATACGGATGTGAGCGAAAGCAAACACGTGTTGGAAAAATCTTTGCTGCAACAATGTAAACACTCGCCTTCAGAAAATCACCCACAGCCACACACACACACACACACACACACACCTATCCTCATTGCATATGTAAACCGGCTTGTAAGCTGGCCAATTCTTTATGTATTTATGCATTTCTTTCTCGTATAGCAATATTCCGCCCCCCTGCCACTCCCCCTGCTTATTAAAGATGCCTGTTGAGAAAATGCAACAACAGCAAGTCCGCCCACTGCCACGCCCAACCGCCCATAGTAGGTTAATCAAATGCAAGGCGCAAAAAATTGCAGTTCGCGCTCTGTGCTCCATGGCAAAGTGGACAAGGGAGCAAGGAGGGAAGGGTAAAGGGGAAGGGGAGAGGGTGTTGCCGGCGGCTAGTTAGTGTGAGCGGGTGTCAGAGCTCGTCGGCGTCGCTTTGTGCGTTTGTGTGCGTGTTATATTAAAAAATTTTCCAGCTGAGGAAATACCAGTAGAAATACCAGCAGCAGTTGCATCAGCAGCAGCAGCAGCAGCAACAGCCACATCAGCATCAGCTGCTGAACACAAAAGAAAACTGACAGCTGACGTGGAGACGTGGACAGGACGACGTGGAGATAGGGAAGGACAGCGGCTTGATTCATTTTACTCAATATGCAACCAGCTGCAGTTGCAGAGTCAAATTACGAGGAGGGGAGCGAGGAAGGGGAGACTAACTCAAATTGAACAATCATCCAAAAATTTCAAACATTCATCATTTTTTCATTAGCTATATAAATGAAAAGGTTACTGATGGATTATGTTGTTCAGATATGACATGATCTATTAACGTATTTTTTGTTACATCAAGAAGTTTTTTGCACTACAGTAGAGTGTACATTCATCGCAATCATGTGCAATAAACATTTACATGAAAATAATTACAATATTTAAACCAAAAAAAAAAAAAATAAACAAAAATGTTGTATTTAAATCGAGTACAAATTTATTGAAACTTTTACCGAAATTGAATAAATAAAAAAGTATAAAGTAAAGCTGTGTGTCAAAAATTAAATAAGTTATTACAAACATTAAAATGAATATTTGTTTATTATATAATAAAACGAGTTCCTCTATTTTGTTAACAAAACACAAATTATTTTATTTAATTAATTAGTAAATAAAAACAATTTTTTTGTATTAAGTGATCTTTTTTTAGCATTTAATTTACCATTACGAAAAACTCCCAATACCTATAAAAATATATATATATTAAATAAATAGAAGCAGCTATCGAAAGCTGCAACAAAGGTTTCACACTAGAAACCGACTTTCTTGGCAATTTAACCGACTACTGCCAACAGTTGATTTAAACAAAATCGTTACGTACACGAATTGCCAGACAATTTTTATGACCAGCAGCTATTCGGTTTAATTTCTGACGCTTTATGCATATTATGAGCGACAGCTCCATAACCGAAAGCTGAGTCGCAGCAACACTTTCTCACTCCTTGTAAGCAGTGCCGAAAACGATGCCAGCAGGTGACATAAAACAAGCCTTTTATGTGACAAGCAGCCGCTGCTGCAGTTGCCAACACGCAAAGGTGGCCAGAAATGTTGATACATACATATTAAATGGGGAATGCAAAGGAATGCGGTAAAGAATGGTTAGGCTAAGAGGCGGACAGAAAACATCGCGTGAGCAAAGTGAAATATAAGCAGCAAAGGAATTGGGAGTGGGTAAACAAAGACAGAAACAGAGACAGAGAGAGAGAGAGAGAGAGAGAGAGAGACAGGGCAGGGGACAATCATTTGTTATTTTGTTTCCGAAATAAGCAAAAGAATGCAGGATTAGCGGCATCGTCTGCCGCCCGAAATGACGGTGAAAATCATTTGGCCGCCATTTTGTTGGACGATCAGCGCGCTGTTGCCACATTTCATTGTTTGACATTTAACGATTGACAGTTGGCGATAAAAACGAAAACGAAACGAAATGAAACAAAGCGTAACCTGAGCAAAAACAAAGCTTTGCCAAAACAATAAGCATAGCCCAAAAAATAAAACAGTAACAGCTACAACAAAAGCAACAACAACGGTAACATTAACAGCACACTCCGCCAACTGCCGAGAATGTTGCCAATCGAAATGAAAATGTTAATGATGCGCAGCCAAAAGGTGTCAACTGTTTAGCCAAAATTGCTTCTTGGCCCGCCAACTGGGGCAGACTTAAGAATTTTTGCTTTTTCACCGCGTGTCCGACTGTGTCTGAACGTCTGTCTGATTGTCTGTCTGTTTGTCTCTTTGTCGGGCTATTTATCATTATGACATTTTTTGGCTTTTGGTCTGATTTGCCTGGGGAGCCCCATCTGGGGCCGCTTGCGTCTCCAAGCTGTTAATCAGAGCTACTGCAAAGTTGCCAAAAACACATTCAGCTTGGGAATACTTGGATCAAGCAAAGACAATATAAATATAACTAAAAGTATTTACATTGTCTTTGGATCAAGTAAAAGTGAATCTACTCCCACTCAGAGTCTCTAAAGAAAGAAGGACAAATCAAAACATTTATGTGCATACATATTTTGACTGTTTGCGAATTTGTGAATTTATATTTACATATATATACATATATTTTTTTTAATCCTTTTTTTTTTTTGAATCAAAGTCAAAGTTTAAAAAAAAAAAAATTTGCCTCAAAGCGAAAATCAATAAGTTTACATATATATGTCATTTTCAGAAAATAATAAAATATTTGATTATACTACTACGCATTTGAATTGTGAATTATATTTGTGAATTAATATTTATTGCGAAAAGTGAGAAGTTTTTGAGTTTTGAAGTTGAAGCTTACATGTTTTTTAGGACAAATTTTCGGAGAAAGTCGTTGATAATTGTTGACAGTCTTTTAATTATTGCCTTTTATTTCCATATTGTAATTTATATTTGCCATTTTGCCATCTGTACTGGAGATGAAGAATGCATTTTAAATTTAAGCTCAGAGAGCACATCTCGTTATAGTTCATATAACCGGGCTTACAATTGTTAATTGTATTTAATTAATTACATTTTCACATACGAATATTGGTCGTTTATACACAATATTTTGAAATGCATGGACTTAAAAAAGTGTCAGAAACAAAATGCAATTTTGTTCTGGGCCAACGCCAAAGTACAAAGTATCTGTCATAATGCGTAAGCCACGCCTGGTAATCATTTCACATTTTACTCAATTACGCCCATAAATGTCAGATCTGGCCCTGGTTGGGCTTGGATAGAGGTTATAGGTCGGAGCACGACAACCGGTTAAGCCAATTTATTAAATAAAAAACCATTTGTCACATTTTATTCAAGTTTTCAACGTTAGCTTTTTGTGCTTGGCCCGTTGCTATCTTTATGACATTACCAGCGGGCATTGAAACTGAAACCCCAAAAGCCATAAAGCCAAAAAAAAAAAAAAAAACAGGGGCGGACAACAGCGGCCAAAAGGGCACAAAGGGCGATGAGTAAACACAAGCTGGACAAAAGGTCAGGCTGGCATTTTTCTTCATTAATTTCACCTGGTCAACTGATAAAAAGCCAAATGTCGACAGCGAAGTTGATCATAAAAGTAATATGTAATAACCAGATAATAACAATGAAAAGAAACTTTCTATTATTATTATTATATTTTTTTTTTTCATTTTGTGCCCAAGACAGATTGTAAGACTTGAAACAATGTCGAGTTGGGAGACTAAGGACAATACCGCTCAGTCCTTATGCCCACCGCAATTAGTTGATTGCTGGGGCTCAACTCCATCAAAGATTGTAAGTGCTTTCAATTTCATAGCTGTCCATGCCGTTTCAGTTCCCCTTCCCCCTGCCCCCGGTCAACCACCGCACATTTCGCTAGGCGCTCTCGACGGAAATTAAACTTGTCCAAAAGTTTAAATGCCTTTCTGCCGCTTTCCGTTGTGTTTCGCTTGACTTTTGTTCTCAAGTTACCATTGGCGTCTCCACTCTCCACTCTCCCTTCCCCCTTCCCGTTCTGTTGGCCAACTGTCCCACATAGTTTCCATCCTCGTACATTTATTGTGTGTGCTCAGTCGCCGAGTTTTCTAATTTGTGCACACCAGGCAATTAAACGAGGCATCCGTTATGATGCTCAGCTTCGAGTAACCCACTCTTTAAATATATACAGTTTACCGTTCTCTAGCTGCTCGAGCTGCTTATGCCACAAATGAAGCATGTCAAATTACTCATTCGCCCCGTTATCCCGTTTATAAAACCAAACACGCGCTAAAATGGCTCAAACGCGCCTTCTATAAGAGCCGACAATAATCTTTATTAATAAATATAAAAATAATAACTAGTGTTTAAAAATAAATTCTTATGTATACATTTGTTATTTGCACATTTTGTTAGCTGAAGTTAAATAATGGATTTAAATGTTTTTATTTATTTTAAATAGGGGCCAATAAGAATTATTGTTTTTGGTATGATGGGGATATATTTTTTTCATTTCTCGCCAGAAATTCAATTTAACTTCTTTTGCAGCATTAAAATTTAAATATATGTATATATGTATACACATAAAATACTTGCACTTAAGTGAATAATTATGTTTTAAATGAACTTGAAAAGGTTTTTAAGTAGTTCAAGTGAATCCGAGTGTGCTAATTTCTATTTACGGCCTCAAGGCTGCCCATTACAAGCTTATAGAAAATTTCCAACTGAATATTAAATGTCCTTTTCTCTCGCAATTTCTCTCTGTCTGTCTGCTTTCCCCTTTTTCTATCCCAGTGATAACCACTGCTCATGCAACCATAATTAAGCCACAAAGTTGCCAACTATTAATACTGGCTATACATGTTGTTAGCACATAATTTATAACCACTTTATAGATGCAGATGCGGGCGGGCGGGCCGGCTGGCGGATACTTTGCGTAGCGTTATGCAAATGAATAAATAATAAAATGATATTTAATAATGATGAAAACTTACAGGAGCGCACAAAGCACTCCAATAACAACAAAAACAAAAAGTAATAATAGCAATAATGAATGCGCAATGTACAAAAAAAAAAAATAAATAACAGACAACATGCCATGCATTTTTATATAATTTTTAATATTTTTTGTTATTCACAGCGAAGGACAACGCCAACTCCAAAGGAAGCGTTTGCTGTGTAGCGCCTGCAGTTATGCAATGGAAAATATTTTCCGCCACTCAGCCAGGGGCTGAACAAATTGTTGCGCGTAAATATTTAACAGTCGCAATGAATTGCATTGCCGGCAATTGAAAGTAAGAGCGTAGATAAAGAATACATTTTCGCCCAGCTAGAGGAAAAGAGCGAATCTAGCAAATAAGAACGAACACACTATGCAACTGTCGGCCAAAGCGTAAACATTGACAAAAGCAGTGCAAACAAAAAGTCATAAAACAAAAAAAAAAACAAGATACAAATTTAAACAGAGGAAAAAAAAATTACCAAAAACCCATAAACAAATAAAAATGAAAATTAAAATATTTCCGCTGACAGCGGATGCAGCGTTGGCGCAGCGCCGGCGCCGCGTAATGAAAATGCAGCGGAAACATAAAATGCCGGAAATATGCTCATGGCTAATTGTTGCCGCTGCCGTCGCGTCGGCCACTTGGTTGACCCACTCCCGGTCTCTGGTTGTCGCACAGGATGACGATGACAGTGAAATGCATCAGCATCACATGGATCTGCTGCACCATCAGCAACAGCACTCGGACTTTATCATTGGCGAATCCGAGGAGCGGGATCATATAGCACATCATTTGGGTGAGTTGAAAATGTCACTAAAAGTTCTATAAGGATCATTAGGACACTAACTCTGATCATTTGTGTAGCAAGTGTCATTAAGGCATTTTTCGTCAAATGAATTGAACAAAAGTTTTATTTAACATTTAATTTCTACCATTCCCTCTCTAAGTAATTGATAATAATAACAATATAAAAAATAATATTAATATCATATTAGAAAAATTAATATTAATGCAACACTTGTAATAATTAAATATTAACAATTTTATTACAAAATAGTTCATTATAAAATGTTATATTGCAGATCAGTTTTATAATTCAGTAATTAATTATCAGTCATGTTTTTAGCCCTAAGCCGTCATCCTTCGTCAAAAGAAAACATCCTCTTAAAAGGCGTTTCCATACAATATTTAGCTGCCGGAGAGGATTTCCATAAATTGGAAACTCGCTGAATTTAAAAAATTGTTTCAAATAAAAGATTACCATTCATTTTCATATAATTTTTAATAATAGTTAAATATATAAAACTTTTCCAAATAATATGTAACCAGTGAAGGAAAGATAAATATATTTTTAAATTCTGTTTCTATTCTACTTCAACTAAAAAGGGCTGCAAAAACTTTTCACATAATCTAGCTCAGTATCTTTTCGGACTTTTATTGCACTCAGCTGAGAAGCCTTAAGCCCAAGCGCAATTTTTGACAAATTTAAGCGTCTAAAGGCACGAGTATCTTATATTTCAGCGATGAATTCCAGCCACGTCACTTTGTTCGATTTTTGTCGCTTAGTGTAGCTGACACTAAAGTACACACAGCGGCAGCGAATAAAGTGGGTGGGTGGATGGTGGGTGGTTGTGGGATTCAGTTAGCACGCTCTATTTGCGTTTGCTTTCGCTTAGGACAAGGTCAACTCGACGCGGCTGTCAAGTGCCAACAAACTTTTGAGTGTCGCACGCCCAGCGCTCCCCGCCTTTTTGGGCAGCTGTGTGTCACTTGAGCGGAATTATGTGACTGACTGGCAGTGGCTGCCGGGGGAGGGTTGATGCGACCGAAAAGCCAGTTTGGCTCATTGCACACTGAGGGCAGTTTGGAGCACGTGCTTGGTCGGGTTTAGTGGCTGTTTAAGTTGGCCCGAGACTTAAGCCGTTCCCAGAATAATTAAAGCGCCCACATGGCGTATGCGTATTCGCATTCGCATTCGAATTGTGGCTGTCGTGGCCTGTCTGTGACCACACACACACACACACACATGCACACTCGTGTGGCCCAGGGGATGCCCAGAGCCATGTTTGTGGCCACTTAAGTTTTCTTTGTCCATGACTTGTGGGCTGCTGCTGCTCCTGCGGGCGCTCAACAAGTGGACAACAGTTGACATTGTTGAACAATGTTGAACCGTATGAGTGTGCGTGTGTGCGTTAGTGTGTGTGCGCGCATTTGTTGCTTAACATGGCAGCATCTACTTAAACCAATGGCTTGTGGGACACAAAATGTGATTGACACTCTGATTGATGGCGCTTTGGGTCGCTGGGTCGCCAGGCCTTTTTGGGCTTATGACTTGACATCTTGCCCAACATTTACATTGTAAAAGCACTGAATGTCACAATTTTATATAAAATTTATGAAGCAATGATCACTTTTTGTGTACACTGAAATAGGTGCTTTTAATCAAATAGTATACAGAGTATTATGATTATTATATGTCATTATTAATTTATTTATTTATATTTGTTAACCTATTACTTATTTTATGATTATGTTTACTATCGTAAATGTCAGTCAAGAACTTATTGGCAATTTTTAACTTTTAATTTTGATTGCTAAAGGCATTACATTTTTAAACCGGTTCAATAAACAAGTTTGGTTAAAATGAAAAAAGACAGGTACAACACCATATAATGAAATACCCACAACAGACAAACCAACAAACTATTTTATGCTCTTTATTTATTAATATATAAACTTTTAACGTTTTAGTGTTCAGCCATCAAAACTTTTCGCTACAGTAATGCACGTCAGGCAGTTTTTCAGTCTGGTTTTAAATAGCATTTTAATCACGTAGTCGAAAGTTTATCAATTTTTCTACTCATTCGCAACGATTATTCTCACTAGACGTTTCGTGAGTTGACTCAAATATCTTTCTATAATTTAATCTAACCCTTTCTCATGTGCAGTTGGAATTTATTTGTTAGCCTGCCACGCCCCCTTATCAAACGTGCAGGAAGCAATTCCCAATGCATCCAATGGTAACCATCAAGCCCGCCCGACGCCACCAGCCCCCAATCTTTTGCTGCAATTGTTTGACAATTTTTCCACATTTTCCCAACTGACTGCAAAATTATCGCGCGCTTTACCCCTTTGCCACCCGCTGCCCAACCCCATTGCCTTTTACATCATTCATTCTTTCGCACTCTGTGTGTGTGTGCATCTTTCACACGCTTCTGCATTGCTGCTGAAAGTATGCAACACTTTTTTTTTGCGCCGTGCATTGTTTAGCCCTCCGTTTGGCCAACGGGGCGGATGAGTAACGAGCAGGATAACAGCAGAACAGAAAAGAAAAAAAATGCCAACGACAATCACGGCTGCTGTTGGCCTTTGAGGCGTTGAATTGCTGTTTTGTATGAAGTGTGCGCTCTTATTGTTGCCATTTCGTTTTTGTTGTAATTTGTATTTTATTTTGTATCCTCCGGTTTTGTTTTCGTTTTTTTGCTGCGTTGGTTATTTAAATTTTGTTATGAATTATGTAACGTAGGAATGCATACATGTTTATTGTTTATTTATTAAACTTGCATAAGACTCTCTAGTTTATTATTAGGATTCCTATAAGACATCACCTTATTTTTTCTGTTAAAAGATTTACATTTGGCTATGTAACTTTACCATGTACTTTCTTTTTTTAAACAAAAGCGTCAATTTCTCAAATAACAAGATATTACATATGCTTAAAACCCCTAAAAATAAACTAACTAAAAGCTTGTATTTAAATGCCTTTATAAATGTTATCAAAAGTCAAACAATAATATTAGAATATTCTGTGCGCACATCAGAATATGTAAGAGCATTTCAGTTTCGGTAAGCCAAAGAAAACTCTGGAATTTGGTTTTTCTTTCACCTCTTGATTTTCTTCCTTGTCTCTTTTTTTGTTTTCTGTTGCGCTTTTCGGCTCTTGCCTCTTGGCGAATGTTTGTTTTTAACATTATTTCACGTTAGCTTCGGTTGTTCGTGCCTCGTTTGAAGTCGCCTTTGTAGTTTTCTGTTACACACAAATTTAATTTAACAGCACTCGCAGCTTCAAGTCTGATACTTTGCGTTTGACCAATGCCCAAGGCCGCCGGCTGGAGTCCTTAAATGTGTAATGAAAGCGAACACTCAAATTGGCAAATATCAAAAATGTGACAGCTAAATAAACTAAGCACACCTGCAGAAACTTAATTAGCAACATTTCTGGCCAATGGCAGCTACAGTTTGGCTCCCAGATAAATACGATATGATAAAGTTGTCCGAGTACTTTGGTTCTCGTTGCTGTCAGTGTGCTAGGAGCACCTGACTCATGACACCGCAATGGCAATGATAACAGTACAGAGTTGTTCAAATTTTAACACTAAATTTGGCTCTGCTAATTTGAAAGCTGCACACTAAATACATATAAGTTGGCTAGCCATTAGCTGGCCAACTTTAGTTTTCGACTTGACAACATGCAACAAAGTCAGAGACACTCTCGGTAGATTTCTGTTTACCATTCCCCCTGACCGTTAAAGTTTTATAATCATCTGGCAAGTTTGCTGGCCAAGTTGCCTCTCAAAAGTTGGCCAAAAAGTATTGCCAAGTACATAGCAAGTGCTTCAGTGTATTTAAGTGAGGATATTGGTTGGCTTTGGATTAAGTAAATTGAAATGTGGAAAACTTGAGAACAGTATGTAGCTAACTCTAACTAAAATTAATTATCTATGATATTTTGTGAAATAATTGAAATTCTAACTCTAAAAGACATTATTATTTAAATTGTATACTCCAGGTTAATATATATAAACGATTGTTGGTAACTTTCATATGTATATAAATCTAATTTAAAGTGAAAGTCTTCAAAGTGGCTATTCTTCAACAATTTTACAAAAAGTTTTTTTTTTTTATTTCTTATTATTGTTATTATTATTATTTTTATTTCTTTGATGTTCGATACCTCTTCAAAATAACCTCACACATAATTTATAATTTCTATTATTAATGTATATTTATCTTTTAATGCCTTTTTATCTTTTAATGTCTAAGCAATTGTAATACAAATAAAAATTTTTTTTTTTTTTTTAAATTTTCAAAAGGTAATCTAACAAATACAAAACTCCACTCACAGCATCTGTGGCAACTTGTCGAATTATGGCCTAATTGTAATCATTAGCAACAAAATAAAAAAAGTGAAGATAAGAAGGAAGGCATTTACAAATTGAAGACAAATTTGTGCAACTTTAAGGCAGTTGTTGACACCTCCTTATGTTTAGGCTCAGTCGTAACGGGCGTTAAGCTGGTGCTGTCGGGGCTTTTATGTAGACGGCCGGCAGGCTCTGTCTGCAATTCTGGCTAATAAATCATTGAGACTTGACACGAAAATTGGCTTAAATGCGTTAGCATTATGGCCAAAATCAACAGCCGACGGTGAGGCGACTCTGCCGGCGGCTGAGTCTAGGCGGCTTTTACCCTCTGGCAAAAAGATGAGATGGGAGAGAAGATGCCTGCCTTTCGCAGCAGGTGCGTCGCTTCTCAAAGGAGGCGCCACAGGATGCGTAAATTAATATGCTCGTGTACTTACCAAAGGAAAACGCAGAGCTCACAGCTCACAGCCCACAGCTGCCCTCAAATGGCAGCACCGCGGGCCAGGTCCACAGTTTTTCTACGGCATCTTTATTGTTTTTGTTGCATAATTTTTGTACGTACTCGTATATTTTCATTTGTTCGCCTACGTTTTTCTGTATATTTCAACTTCTTAAAGTTCGGTGCCATTTTCAATTCTTTTTCCCTGCTGAGCGCAAAAATGGTCTGTGAACAAATTTAAAGCATATTTCTTGGCCCGTTGCCGTAAGAAAAATGGCATAATAAATAAATCTACTTTGAATTAGCGCCATTTACTTTACATTTATTTTTGCCGCTGTGCAATTTATGGTGTTCAACGTTTCAAAGATTTTGTTTTGTACCGATTTCCCATTTTGTTGTTGTTGCTGTTATTGTTGTTCCCTCAATTTTGGCGCGTGCTTTTTGGCTAATGAAGTTTTGAGGTTTGGCCTACAGAGGCCCTCAACCGAAATAGCCTGTCCCCAAAGGTGAGTGCAATCAAGTGGTAAACAGAAATAGCTCAATTTGAAGCTTTTGTGGGTTTAATGATAAGGAAATGAAAGATGGGTATTGACAGAAATCTAGAATGTGGAACTGTGGAATCTTCACAAACTTGTAACCTAAAAGCTTTTAATTTTTGGAATTTTTAAATTTTTTATAAAATAAAATAGGGTAGCAATAATGAAATGACAAATCACAATAAAATTCAACACAAATTTCTTATTCATATTTGCTTTAAAATATTTATTAAATGAATAACTAAGTTATAATTTCCTGACAAATAATCTTTTCTTTCTTTCTTTAAACAACCATTATATTTTTAAGAATATTTTAATATTTTAATTTTAATTTTTATACAATCATTTGTTAAACAAAGAACTTTTACACACTAAATTGATTATGAGGAATTTTAAATTTCTTATTTATTTACATAAGCATAGGCAAAGTTTTTTCATTTGCATTTTTATTAAAAGAAGAATAGAAAATGACGCACTTCTAAAGAAACATATGTTAATTTTGATGAATGTGGTATTAAAAAACAGTTGTTCTAATCAATGATTATTTATTTCATTTACATGTTAAGAAAATTTTGTAGATATTTTATAGAGCTATCCTGAAATTTTTAATTTTTACTTAAGGAATACCGAATTTGACTTCCAAACGGTCTTAAAAACTGATATTAAGCGGATGTTATACAATTTACTAATGTGAAACGAATAGAAACACTTTATGCATAAATAAATAAGCCAAAAAATTGTTTGTTTTGTTTTAAGAATCATTCGTCTTGATACCAAAGATTTGATGCTACAGAAACGTAGTTGGATTTATGTTGAATATTTTTATTTCATTTTAGTCAAATATCGTTAAGATAGTTGAGTATTTCAAAGGCAAAAGAAGTGCCTGTCAAAGTTTACTTTGTCACATTTACATTCCAATTTCTTTACTCGTTTTTTTCGATTCTGCTCCCTCTCTTTCTGTCTTTCTCTCTGGTCCCACATGGCTCGTCTATCCAGCGATTGCTATTGATTTTTACTACCATTTACTTGGCCACCTTGGCATATATTTCGCCTAGTTTTTCGGTACGATGACAGCAGAAAAAAAATTAAGTTATTTATAAGCGCAAAGGCCTTGGACTCCAACCGGTGCGTGCAGACACACTGTCAATAGAGCAAATGAATTGGAATTTGGCATTACCAGCTGAAGAGCAAAATTGAATGGCAAATAGCATAAGAAATAAGAAGAAAGCATTGCGAAAACGCAACGCAGACGACAGTAAATGTATTGCTAAATGCAAAGAAATGCCAGCCGAAGTCAGAGTCGGCCAGATGTAACAAATTTTCAATTAATTTTCATGCTCAACAATTTCGGCACTGTTTGCATTTCAATAAACGCCAAACACATGCTAACTGCCACTGGAATAGGATAAGGGATGGGTTGGGGGTGCATAACAATCGGTAGGGGGGGAAGGATGCATTTGCTGCTGTGTAGCTGGAGAGATGACTTTGTGCAAATGTCACAGCTGCCTGGCAAGGCAAATACATTTTGCGGTTGTTGCAGCAACGCACAGAAGTATGCAATAAATTCGATTTCACCAAGCGCTCTCAGCCAGGCTGAAGCAGGGGTTGAAGTTGGGGCCGGGGATGCGGTGCAGTGGCAAACATCAAATACAGCAGCAGCTAAATCCGTAGCTGATGCTCAAGTTGGGCAACAACTTTGCGCTCCACTTGGCAGCTCAGCCTGGTTGTAATATTTTGTGTTGCTTAGTTGCAGCAACCCTCTGAATGGCAGCACCCCATCTCTAAGTCCCTCCTTCACATTTCTATCCCCTGTCTTCCCATCTCCCCATTGTGCTTTTGCTGTCATATTGCTATTGCTCGGCCCTCTGCCTTGTGGCTCATGTGCAGGCATAGGAAACGCATTCAAAGGGCCACAAATGTTGCCAGGGAATGCGACGTGCCACATCGACCAGACACCAGCTCTCCACCAAAACCTGCTTTGCAAAACCGAAAGAGTTGCAAAAGTTTTTCTCTAAAAGTTTTTTACGCTTTCCTTCACATTTCTTTCTCGGCGTGGCATGACGTGATTTAGCAGCCAGCTCGACGTGACCGTGAAATTGGGACCGCTCATCATAAAATTTAAAAAAAAATAAAAAAAACAACTTCTAGGTCATGCTGATGTAAAACTAGCCGAGTGATGGACTCTAAACTGAGCCCCGAGGTGGATAGTAAGAAGTTGCAATATATAAACATATAATTTAGTGATTTATTTGGAGCATTAAAGTTATCTTTACTGAATTATAAATAAAATAGTTAGCATTTTTATTTCTGTATTATTAAAATTAAAATAATTATGGCAAAAAAATTATGGTAAAAAATTGAGTGTTTCTTGAAATGGGTATAAAAATAAGTTTTCTTATTTATGCAACTCAACTTACCGGTTCTTAAGACAATAGTGATTCATGCTTAGTTGAGCAATACTCAATAACGATGTGGTCTTAAAATTTTTAGAAATTAATTTAGATTTTGGGTATAAATTGTTTATAAAGGTATTTATATAAACAAGCAATCATTTTAATACCAGTTAATTAAAAATAAATAATTAGGAGGAGGAAATTTAGAAAGAAATGAAAACAGTATAAAGATCGTTTAAATTAATGATTTCTCAGCGATTTTAAACCAACAATTTATAAGCAAAAAATAATTCAATATATTTCATTTCTTACATCATATTTAAATTATTTTTATTATTTATTTTATTTTATTTATTTACTAATTTTTAGTTTTTTTATATTTATTGTCACATCTGTATTCACCAGAAAAATATGCATCATTCCTCCTAAATTTGCTTATCAATTTCTTACTCAGACTGTCACCTTCATGTGCTAATTCAATTCTTGCTAATTATGTTAGACATTGGCTTTGTTTAATAAGCGCTTTTGTGACCCCATTATGGCCACCATAATCACAAAGTGCTTAAGAGCGAATTGAACCCCCTCCTTTGCCCGCTGTCAGTTGCCATATTCTAAACACAGAACCCATAAACGTAAATCCTTTTGCACATTTAAACCCATTTGGCAGCGATTACTAAATATTTTATGATGCGTGAACTGCATTGCTCTACCTGTCTCGGGGAATATACGATGCCAACAGTACGATATCCCCCCTCAATACTGGTCCCTCTTGACGTTGTGTTTATTGATTTCATTTGCAGCTGCTGCACAAAAGTCAAATTGCGCATTTTGTGCAACTTCATTTTGCGGTCGCGAAAATTACAAGCTGCTCGTAAAGAAGGCGTCGAACAAATGCGCTAAAATATTGGAAAAATGCATGAAACGAACAGTGAACAGCGACCTCCCAACCACCCACCAACCGCACGTATCCACCCACGTGCCAAAGCATTTCCCAGTATTAAACTGTGAGGCTAGCTTTGTGGCTGCTATGTGTGTGTGTGTGTTTGTGTGTGGTTTTTGGTTTTTGGGTGGTTGCTGTGCAACCTGTTTATCTGTTTATATAGATGCCTCCTGCTCCGTGCTTCAACCACAAATTGAATTTCCACCAGAGCCAACCGACCCAAAATTAACTACGTAATATCTGTAAATGTAACTCTTTAACACTTTGCTCTCTCTCTCTCTATTTCTGTCTCCCTCTATGTCTCTCTCTTGCCCCTGCGGTGCGAACGTAAAGCGGAAATGCAAAATCACGAGGAGCTGCTGGAAGACATACGCGAGGACACAGTCGTTAATACGATACCAGAGAAAGGTAAGACAACTTCCACTTCTCACCTCTCATTTGCACGCCGCCAGGAACACAGCAGTCGTTTCAATTTTCTTAATATGTTCAATTTCAAGTACACACAACAGCAAATTTTTTACAATGTGCTAGAAAAGAAATTCGAAACTAAAAAATTTATCTAAAATTTGGGAAAAATTTCGTTAATATAAAAATTCACCTGATATATGTATGATGAGTACTGTAAGACTAAAATATGTTCTTCATTTAATTTGTGAAATCATTATGGGACATATGTTTCAAATCAGGAATTTTAGTTTTAATCAGTTTATGGTTGTTATATACCGTTAAAAAGGGTATGATGGTTTTATGCAAATATATGTCCGGCAGACGGAAGCATCTTCGACCCCATAAAGTATATATATTCATGATCAGGATCACTCGCCGAGTCGATTAAGGCATGTCATTCTGTCTGTTCGTCAGTCTGTCCACCTGTCTGTATGAACGCTTCGATTTCAGAGACTACAAAAACTCGAAAGCTGATCTTCAACATATTCGGTTCTCTTCGGTTCTATTCGGAACTCTTTTCGTTTTTTTATTATCGATATTTATTGCTTTTTTGACTCGGGTTTTAAACATAATTGAAAAACGAACCATGAACAAAAAGACCATTCTTATGAAAATCGGTTGAGTTTTGGCAAAGTTACGACTGGGGAAGGTTAAGACCTATCCCTATATGGGAACACTGGGGTATATATTCGAAAATTTTTTACATGAATTTGGACCACAATTTTTATTTTTAAACTGAAATGTAGAATTCATCTAGACTTTTTACATGAACTTGGACCAAAAATTTTATTTTTAAACTGAAATGTAGAATTCATTTTGACAAATATACAATTTTTGGAACTATTTTGCTTTGAATATATATTTGAAATATATATAAAATTAATCTCAGTTTTGAGTTGGATAAATTTACACAGTATTAGGTTTGAGTCATGCTCACACTAAATGAAAGCCACTGTAATTATTTAAATTTTTTTTTGTTAGAGCATACACTATTTGCTGTGGTAAAAGTCACCTTTCTTGCATCGTGTTCTAAGTACTTACTTATCCAGAGCGTCACGTGTAACATTTTTTGCCTTCGCCCGAGTTGCTGCCGCGAGTCGTTGCCTGCCTTCAGTTGGTTCAGTTGCTGCGCTGTTGCTGCTGTTGTCGCAGCATTTTTTCTCGCTTTTAAATTTTATTTATTGTAAATTGTATTTGAAACGTGCTGAGGTTCCATTTCAGCCAGCGTCAGTCCCAGCCCCAACCTTCCAAAAATGCTGAAGCGAAAGCTGGCTCTGGCTGCTAAATGTATGTGTTGTAATGACATGTGTGTGTATGTGTGTGTGTGTGAATGTGTGTGTGTGTGTGTGTGTATGTCGTGCAACTTAATAGAGTTGTTTAGCATTTAAATAGCGCCATTTGCCGGCTGCTGTTGTTGTTGTTGTTGCTGCTCTTGTGCTTATTAAGTTGAAATGCCGAGTCGAGTCGACTTGACTTGACTTAATAAAGTAAGCTTAAAGTTAAATTCAGCAGAGAGAAAGATAGGAACGAAAATGCGCCTAGTGGGCCAGTGAATGTCTTGAGAATGTGCCCTAAAAAGCACTCAGCGATAAGCCAAAGTGGTTGCATAATTGTATTTTATAATGGAAATAAAAACTGACATGATATGAGTGGGCTAATGAATACAAACGTAGATAAATAAATAGAGTGAAAAAGGAAACACATTTGCAATCAATTAAAATTATCAAGTTTATTATTTGCGTACACTGAAAGTCAGTTATAGCAGTTATACAAAATTTAACACTATAAAATGAATCACATATAATTTTTGAGTATATCAACAACTAAATTTGTGGACACTACAGCAGCTCTTTAGTATGATATTAAGTATATAAATAAATATGGACAAATAAAATTTATAACATATATATATATATACATAATACATAAAATTTAAATTTATTATTATATATTTATGTTGTATTCTTCCGAATACATGCTCGTTCATCTGTATATCTTACATATATCCCCATAATATGCACGTTTGACAGACAAGATTACAATTATAAATATCCCACAAGTTCAGGTCTTGTACACAGCTTACACAAATTCCGTGTTTCTTACTTTCCAAAACTCAGCAGCTAAGCCACTTGAAACCACACACAAACAATCTGCATTTACGCATAGGATAACACAAAGAACCACAACAAATAGCCACAGAGCCCCACTCCAATCCCGTCGGGGTAGCTCAAAAACGATTTGTTTTATTCGCATATATCATAAGCATTATGTTAAGTACAGAGGCGCCGGGTATATGCATGAGGATGTGCAATAAATCCACTCAAGGCTCGAGACATATGCACATTAAATCCTAATTTCATGTGCCCATAAATCCACTAAACAATCACACCCAAGTCTGCCCCGGAATGATGTGCCACAACAAAATATGTAACGAATTGCGAATTTGCACATATTTACACACGAACGCGCCGAAAAGTATGCCATAAAAATACACACAACACAGGCAGGGGTGTGGAAGGTGCCGTGTAGGGTAACGAGGGGGTGCCGGCATTCAGGCAGGCAGATATCAATATAAGCGGAGCCAAATCAAATGAGTTGGCAAAAGGCAACAGAATGCCATAACAGAAGGGGAGTGCAAAAGAGACAACCGAAGAGAATGGCAGTGGGAGAGGGGTGGAATATTAAGCCTGGGGCGGTGTACTGGGTCGATGGGCAGGACAGTCTGTGGCAAATTTTTATTGACGCGTCAGGAGCTGGGTAATCGAGCTTATTAACAGGCACAGGAGAACGACCGGAGAAAGCGAGAAATTGTTGTCGCCTGCACTTGGGCACTGGGAGTCCCATTTTGCCATTATCATTATCTGGTGAAGCATACGATGAGAAAACAGAAAAAGAAAAACCAAAGATAAGAAGCTTATTGAAAATGGTAGCAAAACAATTCGCCTGAAAATGTAAGCTGTCTCCGTTTGGCATTTTAAATTTTATTTTAAATAATTAACTATCCTAATAAATAATAAGGTGTGGTCTATATAAAATTGTTATAAAGGCTCGAATCAATAATATATTATTAAAAATTGTATTTTTATTTTATTTTATTTTATTTATTGTTTTTTTATATATATATACTTATGTTTATATGTTAAATGAAGTAAAATAATAAACAGTCATTGAGTTAATGTTATGAAAAGTTGTTAAAAAGCAAAAATTGCGATAAGAAATTCAAATTTATATAAATAAATTGACTGAAAACATAAGCAAGTTAAGCTTCATTTTACCATTATTGACTATTGACTGGTTATTAATGAGCTTAATTTGGGCTTTATTACATTCAATAAACCCCTTGAAAGATTAGTGTGTAATAAGCTGGCCAGAACGTGATGTTTAGACAGAGATTAGGCGGGAATCGGCCTCAACATGACAAGAGACACAACACAAAAAAAAAAAAAACACTCAAAGCAAACAAACAACTAAGCAACACACAAAGTGGCTGCCAGTGTCGTGAAGTTCCACACTTTCGCGCTGTTTACCCTTTGTAAGTGAGATTTACAGCCACATCAATACACATCAAAAACATGCTCATACCACAAACCTTCTTTCGTCTCGACTCGTTTCGTATGTGCCTCTCTCTCTCTATCTCTCTCTCGCTCTCTCTCTGTTTGCTTATCACATTGTTTACGCATTTTGAGTACAAGATTGTTATGTGTTGATTTGCTTTAACTGACGCGTGCCCCGCATATAAGAAAGAATCCCCAGCCGACGGCTCCTTTTTTCTGTTTTTTTTTTGTTTTCATAACATTCACGGGGCGTATGGGTAACGCCAACTTTGTTGAGGTCTCCTTGGCATGTCAGCGACACACACACACACATAGGCACAAAAAGGCGACAAGTGTGTGTGTGTGTGTGTGTGTGTGTGGGTGTGTGGCAGTGCGTATAAGTGGGTAGGCAAACTTTTAAAGGCTGCCACTCAAAACCACAAATCTGTTGCATACTTGCGGGCGCGCTTTCAAAGTCAACCCGTGCGTTGTGCGCATCGCTGGGCATTTGAGCGGTGAAGCATTGATTGACTGACTGGTTGCGAACAACAGTACAATCTAGCTGGCAAGGTGATGACATGGAAGTATGTAAATATCAGCGAGGAAGAATCCATAGATGCGGCTTTAAATATGTTCTTAAAAGAGACTCGTTCATCGTCAATAGGTTGTGAAGCCACTCAGAGGTTGTCAAGAAACATTGAACTTGAGTATTTAGAACTGATTTGGGTGATATTTAGCACAGAAAACAGACTTACCAAAATTGTCAACAAAATTAAAGGTAGTGTTATGGGCAACATATAAAATTATTTGTATCGTAAAATACCTATGAAGTTTTTATAGCATAGATGCGCTATGCAGACACAGAAATAAATGCTCTGATCACTGATTCACTTATATGATCTAACATTTTTGTTAACAGTATCAAAATTAAATTCAATTAAATTCGGCATTCATACATTAACAAATTATTAATGTAATATATGAAAATTAATAAACCAAATTCTACAAAAAAATACTTGCTTTTGTTCAGAAGATCAAATTACGTCGTCTCTAATGCTAAAGTGCTGTTAAAAATGCCATGTGCCATCTTAATGTTTGAACGAGTAATACTGAACATATATATGATAGCTCTTCAAAGTTCACGACTGCAATATTAACATTTTTATACAGTGCCTCTTGCTCTCTTCCCAACACATATTTGCATGCAGTGAACAGTCCAAATTCCGCTTTGCTCGCTGTTAAGCTGCTGTTATGCATGCTTTATACTCCTTTATTCCTCTGTACGTATTATCCAGAGCAGAGCAGCGCAAATGCTGCTTCAGTGCAAGCTCACCTGTATGTCAGGTATTATGTGAAGTCATCAAGATTTGCGTCTGCACATCAACTTTACTGTTTGTTCACATTTTACAGTTTTATCGCAGTTGCTAGTCGCATTATCTAAGAATTGAGGCTCTTAGCTTAAGTGCATTAATGTATAAAGTTAAGCTCCCCTATTCTAAGACAAGTTTGACTTAATGCACTTTTATTATCGAAACATATGAGACACCTGTGCTTATCAGTTCAATCAAATTTAAGGTATATACAGAGGTTTCAATATTCAATTAAAAGAAACTCTCTGATATGTACCTTGTTTTGGATTAGACTGGTGTATTCCGTTTACACTGATTCACTTTAATGCTCTTGTTCCAATTCCAGATCTGCCCAAATTCGGAGAACCCTTGCAGAATGTCACCGTGCCCGTCAGCCGGGAGGCTGTGCTTCAATGCGTTGTCGACAACTTGCAGACGTATAAGGTAAGTTGGGCTCTTCGAGTGTCTCTCTAAATACGGAAAGTGGGCGTGTCCGTTGATAGTTTTACAATACGGGCACACTTACAAAGGTAGTAGGTATCGTTCGTAATGGAAATTGCTTGCGGCACTGTCATTTCAAACAGTTTACACTTCATCAAATAAAACGTGGCATAGTTTCAGGCGCCGCGCCCCACAAACTCTTTGTGCGTGTCTGTGCGCGTGTTCCCTCGTTAAACGCATAATGCGTGCGCCATTTGCGTTGACCCTTTTTGTAAGGGTTCTCGGTTCCAGTTACTCTCCCCTCCGCCGGGGCAAGGCACGTTCCAGGCCCCTCGAGCGCCACTTTGATTTCGTGACCCGTTGGGGGTAGACCCCCTCAAAAAAAAAAAAAAATACGCCCAGCTCAATGAATTGCCGAAACGAAAATAGCGAGCGGCTGGCCACAAATTTTTGTTAGTCAGCTTTTAGGCCCATTGCCGTAGCTGGTATGGTAAATGGCAAGGTAAATGGACCTGGTGAATGCGCACGCTACAAATTGATAATCTTCCGGCCCTTGATGATATCGTTGGGAAGCGCCTGTCCAAATGGTAAATGTGATGCTTATTATGTTGGTTATACGAAATAATTTCGTTGGCATTGTCCGTTGCATTTAAGCGTACAAATTGAAAGCTAGTGAATTGATGTCTTTGATATCAGATATATATGTAAAGAAGACAACAATTTCTCTACCTTATAATTTGAGCGCTCTTGAGTGGGGAACGATATGTAACTGTATATCACTTTGTTCACTGAATTAAACACAAAAAAATATTTATTTTTATTCGATATATATCTACAGTTTTTTTTTTTTTTGTTTTTTTTTTTATGCCAAATTGCAAGTAAGCCAGACTGTATAGTATTTGATTAAAAACTATGCAATAAGGAATACTCAAAACTTGGCATACTTCAATCGTACTCTAGATTTGTAAGCTTTTTAATTAAAAACCTTAAATAATGCACCTTAAAAAGAAAGCCGCCTCATCCTGACACACTTTATGGGGCGCTAGCAGGACTTACATCAGACCCCACACTTTTGCACATTAACCAAAACGTTGGCCGCCTTTTGGCGACATTTTGTGTCTTTGGGCTAATAAATGAGCTCGGGCCACGCTAGTTCAGCATTAACATTGTACCTAAATCGTCGAGCGTTTTAGTTTTACAATTTCGCCTCATAAGTAAACGAGCAGCGTATTTTCTTTCCTACTCTTTTACAACAATATTTCTTTTGTGCAGATTGCGTGGCTACGTGTCGATACACAGACGATTTTAACGATACAAAATCACGTCATAACCAAAAATCATCGCATGAGCATTACTCACGCCGAGAAACGTGCTTGGATATTGCGTATACGTGATGTTAAGGAATCAGACAAGGGATGGTACTGTATACAAACTATAAAATTATATTACCTTCAAATTGCTTAGGAACAACAATTTTCACACTAATAATATTATATGAGTTTCCATTTGTGTTTTATATTCTTTAATTTTTTTTAAAAAAAATTTTGATTTTGCCTTAAGAATTTAATACAAATATATTATAGTTTCTGAAATTAATGTTTAGCCATTACATGCGATGACTTTGTTTTTAAGAGATAAAAATCTGTTACAATAATTTCACTTTGGATCTATATTTATTAATTTTCTATTTCGTTCAGTCATATAAAAAATATTTTCTTAAGAATAAAAAATGGCATTACTAATTGTTTAAGTTAAAGTCTTACAAAAATGTTTTTGCATTTTTATTAAGAAAAAAATGTATTTTTGACACTCATTTCATTCATTTTATTTACATAATTTTTAAAATATTTTTAGCGCACATTTTTATAAGTTCTTAATCATTATTTAATTCCTTAATAATTTTTCTCCAGATTTATAAGTTTGCCTACTTTTTTCACCTCTTTTTAGAACGCTGATTTTTATAGTTTGGGACATAATATTTTTTACTACCCCTTTATGATTACGTTCATTTCATATTTACTTCGGGCTGCTCCAATTTTTTTTTATAAAATGCCTTCAAGCATATATTTTTATCGCGTTTTTGAATTGGTTCTTGCTTCATTTTACAACATACGCTTTTTATATGAGAAAGCGACTCACATGAGCATGTTTTTACAACCGGCAGGTACATGTGTCAAATAAACACGGATCCGATGAAAAGTCAAGTTGGCTATTTGGATGTTGTCGGTGAGTAAACAAAAAATAAAATATCTATGTAATTTACGTTTATGAACTGCAATCTAAAACTAGTTAGGTTACCTATAAGTTTGTTTGTGGTAGTGTGGTTTTTGAAAACCCAATTGCAGCACAATTACCTGTACGTTAACTTTTCCAGGCAAGTGTGAGTCTGAAATGCATTGTAATTTGTCTTGACTGCTGTTGCAGCGCTCAGCGAGTCGATCAAACGACGCCCTCGAGTTTTGCTCTGTTTTGCAGCTGATAGTTTTTTAAATTGCGCTAATTGCTCAGCCAAGTGGCGCGTAGTAGGTGGCAAGTGGCAAGTGGCGAGTGGCAAGTGGGCTATTTAGGTGTTTCAATTGGGTCGGGAAAGTTGTGCACAACTTCTAACAACTCACGATTGAGTCTAATTGCTGCAACTGCCGATTGCGTTTGAAGGGGCGATTGTTTGTCCGTTGAGGCAGCTTTTGGCTAATTGAGTTAGCCGGCTCTTTAAACCGAGCATGGAGGCGTGTTTAAAGTAGCCTTACTTTTCACTTAGCCAGCACATTAGTTTCCCACTTCTTCGTTCTATTTTTTTTTTGAGCTAGAAGGAGACAATGAACAGTTAGAAAGCACCTGGCCGGGCAAAGTGAAAGGTAATGAAACAATTTACATGCTACGTGCGCCTCGCTGCATTCGCCCCTCCGTTGCTGCCTCCATGTATGTTCATTTCCATGTCCGTTTCCATGTCCGTGTCCGTGTCCGTGCCTGTGTCCGTGTGCCCACGTTAATTATTCAGCTGGCGTACAAAAACCTCAGAGGAGAGCCCAGCGTCGGATCCCAGACAGATTTTAAATGAATATGCCGCCCCCAAGACTTGATTCGGGTTGGGTTCGGTTCCGGCTTTAAGTTGGGACCTGCGACCCGCTCATTTTCAGCCCAGAAACCGCGGCATTTTACTACAGTCGTAAGTAACCACTTTGGTTGATTGTGTTTTCATTGATGTCGAAATTCATTACAGTCGCCTACACTTCGAGAAATTCATTAGCTTACCGCAGCAACATGCACACAGACTCGCAGCATTTCAGCTGCCTGCTTTCGTGCAGTGCACAAACGCTTTTCACCCAAATGAACTAAGTCCATAAGCAAAACTGGAAGCCGCTTTAAATCAGCTCGGCTTTTGCTGCCACAGACAAAGTGCGCGACTTCATGTTGCATGCTTTTCAGCGCGCCCCCACGAACTCAACTATTGTTGGGGAATAAAGTGTTGTCATCATCATTGGCCCAACGCGAAATCATCATTAATTCAATGACGTCAGGAAATATTATGTAGATTTTTAACTTGAGCAGAAAATTCCTGAAATGCTTGTTGAGCATGGGTCAAATAGTTATATTCATTATACAGCTATTTAATAGCCTTAATAATGCTTTAAAGATGCACTTTCATAAATAGCATGACATATTTAAATAAAGATACACAAAGTATTTAAACAAAGAATTGTGTTGATATATAAAGCCTAAAACTTTTAGAATAACTTGACCATGGCACAACAACAATTATTTTTTGGCAACAATTTAAATGCCATCTATGAAAGAAAAAATGTATTTGATAATCGCCCGAAAGCCTAATATCCGTAAAACAAATACAATTAAAATATACACAAAAATGTCTAGATTGTTCAATTTACCCACACCAATTGGAATTTGAAATAACTATGCCAATATTTTTTATGTGTGCATTTTTCATATTTTTGAACTTTCAACAAATCGAGTCATGTATTATTGGTCCCTTTCCCAGCCCGATTTCCGTTGAAAAAAATTGGCATGCAAATCAAATAAAATGCATAACTAAAAGAATCTCCCAAAAAAAATCGAGAAAAGCCACAGAGGCATGAACCATACGGCTTAGTTCAGACAATGCCTTTAACAGCAGCATAAGCAAAGCGTCAATTGGGAAAATATATTGTTTCAAATAAATAATTCAATGCCTGGCTGGCTTCCATATAAAAGCAATCATCAGCACAAACAACAAACTAGGCAATAAAAAGAAAGAAAAATGCAACAAAAGCAAAAAAAAAAAAACGTTAACTGCATCAACAAATAAACGCGACAAAAAATTGTCAAATAAAATTAAACGGACTCCAATGCCATCGAAAATGTGTCCACAATTTTTATGGACGAGAAATTTGTTGTCCATTTTTGGTCAGCTTTGATGCATGACAGTGGAGGCGATGGCCATTGCTTGATTCTGCCCCAGGGTGGGGCACTGGCGGAGTAGCCACCAGTCAAGTGGAAAAGCTGTGAAAGTGTCAAAACGACGTTGGGTGGCATCGAAACTGGATTTTTTTTTAGATGTAGTGCTTGTTGGAAAATGTTGAAAAAACTGCATTTTAATACATAGATTTGACAACTTAAAGAGAATTAGAGTTGTCAATGGGATCTTGCTATCCATATAAAATAATAAAATAGTTTTCTTGCTTCCTTGCTTATTTAACAACTTCAATAATTAATTTTTCCAAAGTTAACTACAATGGTTCTTAGTCCTATGTTAGGAAACATTCGTATATTTTTAGCTGTATTTAACTGGCCACATTTAAACGTTGTTTTTTGTTGCTTCATATCAATATCTTTACTTCTTCTCGCTTGATTTAAGCGCACTTGGAATTAATTTTTATCTCACATCACATTTCACTTGATTTCATAACTTATCGCCCACTAAGCACAGCGATAAAAAGCGTTTGCCCCCCTCCCCACACGAGCGTATCCCACCTTATCCCATTCGTTTGGTGGCCTTTTGTGATTGAGGCTGAGCCCATTTCGGGCAAGTCAACAGCCTACTCGACTTCTTCAACATGACGTATACGTAATGTGTGTGTATGTGCGAAATGAAAAGCAAAAGTACATTTTGTAAAACATGCTCATCATTGTTTACACGACGGCTTTTCAGTTTGAA
Organism: Drosophila micromelanica; assembly: GCA_004143825.1. Taxonomy (NCBI): domain Eukaryota; kingdom Metazoa; phylum Arthropoda; class Insecta; order Diptera; family Drosophilidae; genus Drosophila; species Drosophila micromelanica. Next base: position 46,072 of record SCDY01000136.1, on the reverse strand, counting down.
TGTGTACATGTTGTGCGTCATAACTTCGGTCTGTTTGCTTTTGGCTTTTTCTAAAGTGTTCCCAAGTGTGGGCGGCAAACAAAAAAAATATATACATCCACAACGAATGCTGTCAATAATTTCTTGGAAACTGTCATTGTAAAATAAATTACCAAATTGCTTTGCTTTCTTCGGTGGTTTCCCAATTTTAGTACATTTTCTGTTGCCAAGGGAAAAGAGTTCACAAAAACTGGTTTTAAATGCTCCAATTATTTAATGCACATTTTGTTTGGTTACCCTAGGGGTACGAGGAATTGGACACTCATTAAGTGACCTGGGTGCGCTCTTTTGTTGTCCTTTTTTTCATTTACCATTCTCGGTATCTCTCTCTCTCTCTCTCTGTTTTATTTTGGGCAAGTGAAAAATTGTCAAGCGTGAAATTATAATTAATTGCCAAGTAACACCAGACACCGGCACGCACAAAAGGCGACAAGTCCTGGTCCAGTTCCAGGTCCAGGTGCAGTCTCTGGTAGCTGGCAGATAGCACTCGCTGCACGAAAATGTCAAAAATGGGCACAGCCGACGTGTCCTTGTAGGATATGCATGAGCTCTGTCCCTTATTTCCTCCCTTTACACGTAGTTTATATAATTTTATTGAGTTTGCGGAACACAGAAAACTTGTTGAAAAAGCCGCAGATGCACAAAAACTTTAATTGGTCAAACACATTTTTTTATTTTGCATTTATTTCTACAAATTTGTGGGCTAAATAAAATTACATAAATTAAATAAAGAATTTTAGACATAGGTAAAAAAATAAAAGTAAATATTCATGTTGATTTACCTCAATAGATAATATTTAAACTCTGTTCAACATAGAGAAGTGAATTATATTTATATAATATATTTGAAACAAGAGAATTTTTTTTGCAAAACAGAAGCACAATTTTCAAATGATAGATATTTAATCCGTCCGGACTTGACATACGTATACATAGACCAGATGAAAATTGTTATTATAATCAGGAGTAATTATTGCTCAAAATGTAGGGAATATCTTTGAGGTATTCCACATTCCGTAATTAAATTAAATGGACTTTTTAGGTTATATAAATATATATATTTTAATGGAAACTAAAAAGTATGGAATATGTCGACTAGTTTTTTTTGTTAATATTAAAAGCTTTTATCTGAATAAATTGTTATGCTCATTGAATATCAATTATACACAATAAGTTAATTACATGAAATTAAAATCATTTGACAACTTTCAGCAGAATTTGTGTAAAATTTCAAATTTTATATCGAATATTTACATGTTAAATAACTTGTTGAACATTTAACTTAATTACACACCAGTTCACCCAAATAAATAGTGCGTAAAATATTTATTTAATTTCAAACGTATAAATATCAATTTTGGCCATAACAAATAGACAAATAGAAAATTGCAACAATTTGTTAAAAGCCTGATGAAAATAAAGCCACTCAACAAAATTTCTTTATTGCATTTTCTCACAAACATGTCCCGTCGACGACAACAATAACAACAACAACAACTGTAAACCAACCAACTAACCAACCAACCAACAATGTCAACAACAACAACAAACAACAACAACAACAACGAAAACATAACTACTGCTGTTGCTGCCAACTGCCGACACCTGGCGAACAATTCACGGAACTCATTTCACCACCCCATTTCATTGCTGCCTCGCATCGTTGGACGGCCCACGCGGCGTATGAATAATATGTCGCTCGTAACTGTTGCCATAACTATGTTTATGTTGGTGTCTGTGTGTGGGCGCATCCGCCTGTCTGTCTGCCGCACAGTGCCGCCAGACATACTGGACTATCCGACCAGCACCGATATGGTCATACGCGAGGGTTCAAACGTAACCCTAAAATGTGCTGCGACCGGTTCACCAACGCCGACGATAACCTGGCGACGCGAAGGTGGCGAACTGATACCACTGCCCAATGGGGCCGAGGGTAAGTGTGTGTGTGTGTGTGTGTGTGTGCAACTGTGACTGCTGGTGTGAATGCGAATGTTTGCATTCGCACGCTGTATGCATGACAAATGGACTCTGGCCAGGATTCTGCGGGTCACCATGTAAATTATTTGCTACAATGTCGAAGTCAAACAAAGACGCCAACTCCGCTGCGTGTTTCCCCGACATTAAATTTCATGAGCGCGCTTTAAACTGAACTACTCCAGCTCGTATAATTTACCAGCCACCTGAATTGAGCGCAAAGAGTCTTTAATAACAACTAACGCCTCGTCGTAATTGGCTCAGTGTGCGTGACTCTGCTTTTTTCAATTTGTGTTCTAATGATATTTACTGCTAAAGTGGGGATTTTTTGACGTGCAAGCTCTGCTTCGAGGATCAATAAAATATATGGGTGCTCCACAAAGATATAATTGGACTGGGTGAACGTATGGGAAAATAAATGTAATTCCCCTTAAGTCAAAGAAACTTATTTGAAAGTAAAGAATTTAAAATGTGTAAAATATAGTTCAAAGAAAAAGAAAGAAAGAAAAAAGTTAGAAAGGCTGTTAAAATTATTTTTTGATTTTAACTAAGAAAATAACTAGACGACTAATGAAATTCCTACTTTTGTTTTTACTCATTTAAAAACGTAGATATTAAAGGAAAATACAGTGTATCTCCCAGTGGGATAATTTTAATAGTGCATTTTCAGTCGTTAATTTTTAATTCCGAAGTCAGTTAATCCACACAGGAATTGTTAACACCATAAGCATATATTTATTTCATGAAAACAATTATATTAATACGGTAAAAAATTAAAATTTTGTTGCACTGTGAGTTATTTAAACAATTATTTAAATAAATTCTAAACAGTTCAGGTAGAAGACCATTGTTTGTGGCCACATTTTAGGGCAATTAGTAATCCTCTTGGCATATTATCTAGAATAGTTTGTTTATAGATTGGCACTAATCAAGCCCCAACTAGTTGATCTCCGCTTAATTGACTCTATTGAAGTTGGTCAACAATGTGGCAGCGATAATGTTTGCCAACGTATGACAGGTGCACTACTCGGAACACAATTCCAATTCCAAAGCCAAACTCAAATCTACATTCTTAACCACATCGACAGTGACTGTGGTGCTGTCACTTGACTGGGCAAATGAAACATTCATTACGGCATTGCCACTTGGCAAATCGATAAATCGGCCAACGGGCTCCGAGTTTGACTTCGACAGAAACGAGCCACAAGTAAAATGCCAATGTGCACCGAAAGACAGCAAACAGATGCGAGTGCAGAGTAAACTCATGCACACAAATATACAAACAAGCTTAGGTAAGCCCCAAAAAATGGAGGGAATTAAATACCAGAACTCTATGAAAATTTGCACTTGGAATGATGCCACATAATGAAATGGTTTCAAATTGCATAAGCAATGAAGAAGTTGGCTTTGCTATGCAATTGAATGAATGTGTGCGAATCAATTTGAATAGTATGTGTGCAAGTGGATAAATTGCGATACTGAAACTATTCAATTGTGCGTGAGTATTTGTTTAAGGCTTTGGGGCTTAAATCATTTGGTTTGCTGAAGTTCTTAAAAGCATTTTCAACATAATTTAGTTCAAAGTAGAGACTTACTTTTAAATCAAATTAAATTAGCAGATGTAGAGACGAAATAGCTCAATTGTGAAATTAGCGAATTTATGTTGAAAGTGAACTTGGGAACATACATATGTGCGTATGTGTATATTTCTTTGAGTAATTGTTTGCTCAACAAATTTTGTTTAATAACCTAATTAACCGACTTATGAGTACTCTCTCTCTCTCTTTCTCTTCTCTTCTCTTTTCTTTCTCTTTGCATTTACAGCCATCGCATACAATGGGTCGTTTCTGACCATTGCCAAAGTGAACCGCTTGAATATGGGCGCCTATCTCTGCATTGCCTCCAATGGCATCCCGCCAACAGTCAGCAAACGTGTCATGCTCATTGTGCATTGTAAGTATGGGAGACGGGGTCTTGAACTGAACTACCAAAAGACCAGGGGGGGGGGGGGGGCATATCAATTTTGCATATTTAAATATTTATAGCTTTGCGCTAGAGCACCGCATGGCGTCTGTGCGGCCGTCTGTGCCTTTCTCTGTGTCTGTGTCAGTGTCGGTGTCGGTGGCGTATGAGCAATGTGGAGACCAGACTGAAGCTGCAGCTGGAACAGACAGTGCGACACACAAAGCGCCACTTCAAATCTCACCGTAGAAAATATGCTGTGCATTTTAATATTGCCCGAGAGCAGGGCAAACTCTGCACCCCTCTCTGTGGGGTTCCATCTCCCCCCTGCGCACGCAATCTATCTCGCTCGCCCTTTAGCACTTTGTGCGTCCGTCCGCTGCATACTTTTAGGTGCCATGCATAAAGTAAATAATTAAGTGTGCCCCAGCTAGTTAGCATTTTTAGCGCTCTTTTGCTTTTTGCCATTCCCCAGCTACCTTTCCCCTTCCCCCACCCCTATTACCCATCAACTGATGTTGATGCTGCCGCTGGTGCTGCTAATTAAATAAAAATTTAAGTTGCTCAACAATTTGCCGGGCAACTTTACAGTTAGCTACGCTGTAAAGTGTGCTACAAATTCGTGCTGGCTACCACGTAAATTTCAAATGGGTGGCAACACTGGCGCACAAAGCTAAGCTCGCTGGAGATTTGAGGTTAACTCTTGGCAACTTACTTAACTTATCTACCCATAAACAAACTCTTTTGCGCGCACTTTTTCTCCCGTGATTGCTCTGTGTGGTTTTTAATAAAACTTAAAAAGCAATTAGTTGGACAAATAAAAGGCAACCGCAACAAATCGCATTGCAAAACAATAACAATCGGAATTTTATATAAGTGCGAATGGCTTTCTCTATCCCACATGCCACACCGATAATGGTATTTTATGGCATTCATTTAATCCACATACCTGAGCTCCTATTACAATTACATTCCGCCATTACACGTCACTATCTCCCCCACTTTATCACACCATCTTTCTCTTATAACTTTTATTGACTGCTTCTTTTTTCCATTCACAGTTCCGCCAATGATTTGGATACAAAATCAATTAGTTGGCGCAGCGCTAGCACAAAACATTTCTCTGGAATGCCAATCGGAGGCGTATCCCAAGTCTATTAATTATTGGATGAAGAATGATACAATTATCGTGCCGGGTATGTAAAAATTACTATTTTAAAGCTGTTCTCCGATGATATATATAAGGTATTAAAATATAAATAATTTAATAATTTTAGCAAGAACATTTTTACATTTATTTGTATTATTTTCTACTAATTTATATTTATTTTAAAATTCATTTAAATATATATAATTATGTTTATTCAGTTTCTCCAGCTTTTTTTAATTAATTATGATTTCATATAGCTGAAATCAATTTACAATATTTCCTTTCTCTCTATTACCAAGTTTTTTACATAGCGAGAGAGAAAAACAAAAACTTGCAACTAAATGTAATTAATTTGACGCAAAGCCTGAAGATTCTATGATTGCTCTTGGACCTTTAGGCACAATTTCAACTTAATTTCCTATGGCCATTAAAAGAGCTAACCATCCATCCATCCATCCATTCATTCATTCAAACGCCCACTCATCTTGCACGGCAAATGAACTGCACGACAAAAAACTGATGGAGAAAAGCCAACAACGAACGAACACTCAAAACCGCAACCTGCACTCGTCTCTTACTGCCATCTCGTGTCCCCTGTCCCTTGTCCCTTGTCCCGCTTTACCGCTTTCCCTCGCGTTGCCACAGAGCTAAGAGCTGAAGCTAAGAGCTCTTTAAAAAAGTCACAGACATACAGACAGTTTTTTTTCTCATTTTTTTAGTGTTGTTTTCAAGTTACGCCGTGACACAAAATGGAAAAAGTGATTGAAAATGACCTCAAGTCAAAAGCAGTTTCAGTAGCCGGCAACTTTCGTCCGGTCGTGAGTTTTTAATGGAGTTTTTTTTCGCCCCCCATTTTCTATTTCGAAGTGCGTCGAATTTCATAAGTACATAAAAGGGTTGCTTTTAGAAATTCTGGGCAGCAAAAGTGCTAACTTTTAGGACGAGTCCGGCTTAGCAGAATAACCTTGAAAACAGGCTTAGAATTGTAATCTGCAAATGGGGGATTATTAAACAGGTCTTTGATTTACGATAAAATTAAAGCGAAGAATATAATTGTAATGTCTGCATCATTTATAATAATTTTATAAAATTTAACAAAGCAAAAACTAAACTTTTTTATTGTTTAATAGTCATTATTTATTTGTATGTTAAAATTTTTAAAATTAATTTCCAATTATCATCTTTTGAGAGTTTTTGAAATGAATAATAATTTTGAATAATATTAATAATTGCCAATATGCTGGGAACCTTTGTTTTAAAGATAATTTGTGTGTAACCTTTTGAAAATCAGAGACCTCAAATCTCCGTTAGCAACTGAACCCAATTTGGATTTAATCAACAACATGAACAAAAATCTCAGCCTTTAATCCATTTGGAAAGCATTTTAGCAAACTAATCAGTTGCTTAGCTGCCATGCATAACAATTACCTGTGGCCGACTCGGCAGTTGCCTTTTACCAAAACCGAAAATGTTAGACAAAGTGAAATGCCAGGCTTAGTGGCAACTACTAAATCTAACCGACATCAAACGTAAATCAAAACCTGCAAGGCAAACCAGCTCCGTTGGGGGTCTACTGAACGGGTAAGGGAGGGGGATGGTCGGTAACTGTTTTTGTATAAATTAAAAGGAACCATTTAAGAGAGGGAAGAGAAGACAGAACAATGTTGTCCAAGATGACAACAAGTCGATGTAAAAGTTGGTTTTCCTTTATTTATTTTTTTTAAGCTAAATTACTTTAGCTGGCACAAGGCCAGGACAAAGGACAAACAAGCTCGACAAAAATACACGTATGTCCAGCTGGAAGAGGTAGTGTGTGTATATGTCGGTTGACCAGATTGTTGACTGACAAAATGGCTGCAGCTTTAGCAAAACGAGTTAAACGAGAGCAATTACTAAACGTATTTATCTTAATCTCTTCTCTAAATTTTTTTCTTATACAGGTGAGCGCTTTGTACCCGAAACCTTCGAATCGGGCTATAAAATAACAATGCGGCTAACCATCTACGACGTTGACATATCGGATTTTGGGGCCTATCGCTGTGTAGCCAAGAACTCGCTGGGCGACACAGATGGTGCGATCAAACTGTATCGTAAGTATTCCGAACAGCAACAAAAACATCAATTACAATAACCATAATCGTAGCCGTAAATGTAGCTGTAACAGTAACTGTAACTGTAACTGCAACAGTATCTAACAATGGGCATAAGTCAGACAGCCATTGGCAATTAGTCCCTAACTATTTGCCTAACTGTAGCATTTAATTAATTTAGGCCAATGACTGAAGCCCGAAAACAATGTGCATAATAAATATTCACGACATTGTCCCGAAACTTTTGTACCCTTTGCCTGACCCAGGTCAGGCAGCGCCCACTGCCTGGGCGTGGCCGCACATTGTCGGTGATTGATTTACGAGCTGACAAAGCTGCTGGACTGGACAAGGGCTTCTTCTCAGACTTCTCCGTGAAGTGACTTGCTGTGTTTATTGGGTAGATGGATAATTAATACCTGTTCGATATGAAGGGGATAAATATTATGGTAGTGCCGCAGATCAATTATTTATTTCTATAATATGGTCGGTTAATGCAAACAATCGATTTATGATTCGTATGTTAAGTATATTTGGACTATATATAAACTAATATTTAATGGTTGACTTTCTTTCGTATAATTCTCACATATTTGTTCACTAATTTTATTTCTTGCTTCTTCTACAGATATTCCACAAACAACAACAATAACAACAATGGCGCCCACTGTATCGATAAACACAGTGCCCGTCAATATAGTCAAATATAACAAAGGTAAATGCCACCTACAGCTAGTCTATATCTAGTTTTCATAATCAATGTTAAAGAATTTTAAATTTTTCGACCACTTTTTTCTGATTAATATTTAAAAAATGGTTAAGTACTAAATGTAGTCTGCACTATATTAAGATAAATATTATATTATATTTATCTAAATGTTATAAATATTTTATTTGACTTATGGAGCCAATAAATTTGATTAACATTTACTTATATATATATATTAGATTATTTTCTAATTTAACCATTTTTGGTTAAATTGGTTGGAAATTAAAAAAGCATTTTTGCTAAATTAATTTTTTGTAAATCGTTTTTTACCGACTTTTACAAAAGCAAGCAATTAACTAATACTAAATTAATAAGTATAATAAAAAGACCATATGATTCTTGATACTATATAAAGTAGCAAAGATTTTTCGACATCACTCATTTAATTCTCTTAAACCTTTTCGATTCACAGAACAACGCTATAGCAGCAACAGCAATTCGAACAGCAATAATCCGTACAACCACAACAGCCAGCAGGGCAGCAACATCAAGTCGCAGCGCACCAAGACCAAGTCCCTGGATCAAGGACCTTCCACGCTGAACAACGTTTATATGGGCGCCACATCGAGCTTATGGAACTCACAGGATCACCACAATTCGGGCACATCGCGGGGCAGAGATCATCAGCAGCAACAGCATCAGCATCAGCAGCATCTTGGTGAGTATCAGGTTAAAATGCTCAGGGGAATTTGGGGAGTGGGCAAACGATAACGAGTAGCAACTAAGTCCTTGACAACTGCGAGCCACTTCACTCCACGCATCGTTGGACACTTCAAGTTATTTTCTACCCTTGGGCCAATATTTTTATTGGCTAACTGTGCGAGAGTTAGAGCTTCTCATGACACAGCAGACTATAAATATTTGGCCATTTATTTTATGTTTATGACAAATCATAACGACTTTAGTCCGGCTTAAGGGCTCTGCCCTGCCGTCGACACTTGTTAGATACAGATACTTTGGCTCAAGTCATGAAAAATATCTTTTTGTTTTTTTGCCAAGCATATGGCAGCCATTCTCTCTATCTGCCCGTCTCTCTGTCTTTCTGTCTGGATGTCCGGCTGCCAATGAAAATATGACTTTCTAGCATGCAATTCTGTATCCTGGGGCGCAAAATCTGGAGGGTCGCCTGCCAAAGTATCTTGTGTAATATGCTGCTAATGTGGCTCATCATAATGTACAATCATCATAAATAATAACTGCTGCAAATCTCGATGTTTGCTTCAAGCGTATAATGCCATTGAGGTGTTTAACCAGTTACTAAGCTGTCGCAGCTTAATACACATTCTCAACTGCTCGAAAAAAGCTTAAATACGAAGTTAAATTCTACTTTGTATTATGTTGAATTATATTAATTAAAAATTGTAAATGTTTTTTTTTCATATATTTAAAAAAATTTAATATTACACCCATTTAATATAATAGCTTTTTATTGCATAAATTTCATATAACTACAAAATTTTCATATAACTACCTGAACTACTACTAAATTTTAAAAGAAATATATTTCAGTTTTCATTTTAGGTGAATTGAGTAAAGTTTCTGAAATTTCCCCAAATAAATACTTTTAAGTTAATTAAAAATTTCTAAATGTATTTTTTATAATTTTAATGGAAACAATTTTCTTATAAGTGCCTAATTTAACTTGCACTCGATTTTATTTTCTATACAATTTTAAAATAAATTAATTTTAGTTTTCATTTTATTTTACATGGAAAATATTTAAATGTTTGAAGAGGAAAACTCTTGAAAAGCATTCTAGTTGCATTATGTAAAAGTCAAAGTGTCGCCTCGTTGGTTACTCACAGTGCCTGCCAATCAATAAGCATAAAATTTTACACAACTCCCAACATGGTACATGCCAAAACCTCCCCCTATTCCCTTACTTTTTACAAGCTAACAATCGACGACAATATCCATATCCTGTCCGGAATGGGTGGCTGGGTGGCAGGGGGGTGTGTGGCAGGGGGGGGTGTGCGGCAACGCATAAAACTTTAGAGGCGCCTTGCTGTAGTGCAAAATTTCTGCATACGCGTTTGACTAAAATAAAATGCACTCGATAGAAGGGCCAGAAACGGAGGCAGCGACAAAATCAAATCGAACAAATTGAATATGAGAGGACGAGCGAAAGACGGAATTGATGGAGGGTAGGGAGTAAGTAGTAAGGGAAGAAGAAAAGAATGTAGTTGCGCCCGAAAAGCGCACTATAAAAATTGCAGACAAATTGCACACAAGGCGTCAAAAATGGAGGCGAGGCTCGAACCCAACCCAAAACTTATCCACACTTGTCTCGCTAGCGAAGATTGCGAACCTCGTCTTGTCTTGCCTTTGGCTACAACCATTTTTGGCAAACGACAGCGAAAATGTTGCGTTTTCGCTGAATGGGGGGCAACGGGCTCTTGGCCAACTGCACGAAGCGTGGAGAGTGCGGGGTGGTGGACGGAGGGGGGGGGTCTGTTACGCCTGGTAATGGGGGAATGGTGCTGCAATGACGACAACTTTCAAGCCTGGCATGCAACGTCGTAAGCGGAGCGTTTACAGTTAGATTTATTACCTGCTAGATGTTGCACATATCGCGGGCGAGAGATGACAGAGCTGAGTCGCAAGGGGGGGGGGGGGGGGGTGGGTTAGCGGGGGGAATAGAGCATGATTGCGAATGCGAATGTGAACGGCAATGGGCGGGCGCTTATCGCTGCTGAGTTTTGCATATGTCGCGACTGTTTTTTGGGCTCTGCAACTTTGCGGCAGAACAAGCGACGAAGTCTCCAGAGCAAACGAGGGAATGAGAAAAAGCGGAGAGCGGAGAATAGATGGAGATGGTGCAGAGCAGATACGTTATGCGTTTGCACGCCCATATTTGCTCGAATATTGAAATTTATTATGAAGATTGTTTTTTTTTCTATTAATTTGATGTTTGGAATTTAAATTCGAATAAGTTTTCAAGTGGTTTCCACCAAGAATTAGATGTAAGTTACATTAATGCGATATTATATATATACATATGTGATATGCCGATTTAATGCAACATCAAGAAGAAGAAAAAGCCCTGTACAGATTACGGCTATTGTTTAGTTACCAGACTGTTAATGGTAAAAAAAAGGTTTATATCGGAAATCCTTTCATTTCAGGGACTATTTGTCCTTTTATATCGTTAAATTTGAGTACGAAATAACTTGAATTGTAATTGAATTCAGTTGACCAACCTATTTATATGCATTCATATAATATAAAGTGAAAATGTAGAGCAGAGGAAATTAATTAAAGTATCGTTGGATCACACTTCAATATATCATTTAATTTAAATTGTTTATTGCTATTAAAACTGATTAAATTTCATTTGAAATTATTAAGTTTATTTTATGAACCACGTTTTATAATGTATCACTTAAAAAACACTAAAGTGCTATTTAACACCTGAATTTGTATTTAAATTTGGGCTCATGTTAATGCACTAATTAGGTTTAGATTCCAAGAAATTCCTATGAATTTTGCAAAATAAATAATTGAATTAAGGGATGAATTCGGTTACATCAAACAATTCAAATAAAATCAGAGATAAGTTTAAATAAATTTACAATTCAATTTAAATTCAACTTAAATTACAAATGAATCGGTGCAACAGGCAATTGAATGCTACCAAATATTTGCCCAAATTTAATGTTTCAATCCACTCGAGAACTTTGCAGCCAAAAATGCAATGCAGCAATTGTATTTGGTGCGCACTTAAACAGTCATTAAAATGTTGCAATCAGCCACAAAAGCTGCTGCCTCAGTGGTCGCTGTAGCTTTCATTTTTAATTTGCCCGGCCAACGGGCAACAATATGACACAAATTACAAGGAAATGCAATAAAAAATGGAATGCAACACCCGCCGGAAGTGCGACTGCCACATGCCACATGCTACATGCCACATCCCAACTCCGACTCCAGACAACGACTGGCCGCAAGGACTCCATGATGATTACTTGCATTGAGCGGGCCGCAATAATTTGCTTATAATTTGCCGCCTCCTTTGCCTGCCGCAGACAAAGTGAGAAATGATAAAGTAAATGAAATGCAACAGACAGAAACGGGTGCGGGGTGTGGGAGCGGGGTGCGGAAAGTGTGTAGCAATTGGAAAACGGCATCGCGTGCCTCCAGCTTTTTTCTCTTATTGTAGTTTCAAGCCGCCAAGTGCGCAAGTGTTTCTGCCACATGGCGTTTAATGCATTGCCACACACCAAAAAAACAAGAAAACAATAAAAACCGAAATGTAACGCATACGCCCCGTTCACCGTTCAAGTGCGTCTCAAGTGCCGACTGTTGCGATTCTCTGCAGTCGGATTCTGTATTTTTTGTTGTTTTCTCTTTTTAAGTGCAACAGGCGCAACAATTGAGGTGTGAATCAGAAAGCGCCGCCGGCTGTCAATTTAAAGAGCGCTAATGGAGCGCGTTAAACGACCGTGACTTGCCCCTGAAAGTATGCAATGCTTCCCGTTATTGAAATCTCTGCCAAATCAGCAGTGAAGGCAAATTGTAAAAGAGAACTTGACATTTTATTTCTATTAGCTGAGACAGCCGCAGTTTGGCTCGATTGCACCCGAGGGCAAGCTAGAAATTATGCAGAAATTACTTTAAGTTCAGTTTCAAGTAGTTGCCAGCCTATAAAAGCCGTGTGGGACAAAGTGTTTGCCCCAGCAGCAGCAACATCAGCAGCAGTATTTTGCTTCGTTTTTTCTTTATGGTTAAGCGCTTTAAAGACACCGCTGGGACTTTGGCACACACACAAATACACACCTACACACGCGCATAAACACATGCTCAAGCATCAATAAAAATCAGCCACACATTCACCCACACACACACACACACACACACACACACACTGAGAGAGACACGGACTCGGGCACACAGAGACCGGCACGGACATCGAGGACGCAGCGACAGGAGCAGGACAAACACTGAGCAGGACCGGGGCAAAACTCGTCTTTTCACACATGAAAATGTTTGCAGACGCCAGCAAAACAAGCCTGGCTAACGGCAGGCGGTCTGCCAAGGGGTTGATAGCGGAAAACGGGGGCGTCAGCGACAGTAGGAAAAGCTGCTTATAGAAAAATAAAAGCCAAAAGACATACAAATAAATTTTCGACCCGGTGCAAAGCAATTTGCGCATTTCCGTTATAAAAATAAAAGGGTTTCTCGTTAAAAACAAAACGAACCGAACTCAGTTTAGAAACACAAAAAAATACAAAAAAAGGACACTCAATGCGATATTTCACCGTTATGACAAACTTAGTTCAATGCAATGAAGTTCAACTCGCCTCCAGCCTGAACAATCCAAATACAGTCTGTCTGCTTCTGTCTTATGGAGTGAGCAGATGCGGGCAATAAACTTGAGATAACAAAATTATATCCCTATGTGAAAAATGAACTTTATTCGAATATATCTCTGCGTTGCTACGCAAACGCGTTCTGTTGTTTATTTTGGAATTTTATTCAGTTTGAATTGTATATATTTTAAATTAAATTAATATGTAAATAAATAATATTTAAATTCAAATTAATTATGATTTTTTTTTTATTAAATTATATTTATTTTTAAATCAATATCAAAAACTGTATAATATGTTTCAACAAAAATTCAAATTAAAACCAACAAAATTAATTTGGTTAAAATATAATTTTTTATATACCAATCAAGATAATATTTTAGATATTTGTTAACTTATATTTATTATATTAGCTTTCGAAGCAGTCTTATTTATTATTATTTTTTTTTTTTTTGCTTCCTTACAATAATAAATTACAGACAACATATTAGTCACCAAATTGACTTTTATTTACCTAACCATTTCTTGCCATTTTGCGTGTGTTTTAAATTGCAACTGAATTGCAGGACAGCTGTACCATAAGCCGCAACAGCCCAGCAACCACACAACTTCAAACATGCTGCCTAATGACCAATTGCTGCCTCGGCAAGCCGAATAAAAAATTCAAGAATGCGCTACACTGTCCCACCTGCCTCCTTCCTATGGCGGCGTCAGCCCGCAACATTTGTAACTGCAACACACAAACAAATGTCCAATGAAACAGATTGCCAGGCAAACAAACAACCAGGCACAAAAAAAAAACAACAAAAAACTAACGAGAAGACAAAAAAAAAAACGGAAAGGAAAATATACAGAAATGTAAAGAAAAAACAAAAATTGCCGGATAAATTGATGGCAAAAAACAATACAAAGGGCCTCCCTCAACTGTCCCTGTGCCATCCACGAAATCGCCCACTCAACTCAACTCGTGGCTCCCTGTTGTTGTTATTATTTTTTTTTTTGGTGAACTGCATGTCCTGGCGCAAGGGTTTAACGCACTTAAGCAATAAAAATCGAAACAATTCTCGATGCTGCCAAGTGAAATTGAAACAAAATGCCGCCAGAGGAAATACTTTCGATTTTGGATAAAATGGAAAACTGTGCTGTATAAGTGCGAATGTTATAAATAAGTGGAACAGTTGACAATACAGCTGGAGTTTGTGTCCTTCCAATCTATATGCAATACGTTTCGGTCCCAGTCTGGTTGCCCAGTTGACAAACAGTTTGGTTTTGTGTCGCCGATGTCCTTTGCCAGAGTCCTGTAGACAGTGCGCTGTATATTTTTGCCTTTCGCATTGCCGCTTGCTACAAATGACTGGCCATAAACGCATCCTGTCTATTGTTTATGCTCGCTGGCGTGTGGCAAGCGCATAATTGAAAAAGGACATTCGATTGGCAGCCAAACTGCCGGCAATATGGCGACCAGAGTTATGAAAGGACACATCATAAAAACCATGCACGTAAAATAAAGGAATACGGCTTTTGATTAAGTTACCAGACCAGACCCAAACAATAAAATCTATCTATCTATATATATAAATATAAAAAGCTGCATTCGAGTTGCGTTTTCAATCAAATCAAATTGTTTTTCTTTTCGTTTTCCAGCGCCTGATCACAGCGCCACCTATCGAGCGGACGGCAAGAACACGCCATTGAAACACGATGCCAAATCGCTAACCGATGAAATGGATCGCATGCAGGACCTTAAGAGCTGGGCCGCATCCTCCTTCAGAATATCCCCCCAATTGTTGTCATTAGTTGTCCTTGTCTACCTGGGGGCGTGGCAGGCCTAATTATAAAGCAACTTTATGTGTAATTTGTACAAATAATAAAAAACAAACAGTTTATAGCCCTAAGCAAATAGGTTGTAAGCATTAATTTCACACATCGAGTTGGCCACAAATAAATGTTGGTTGACATTTTTATTTGGCGCTTAATTCGATTGACATACATGTAAAAAGTTGTTGTTGCTTAGCGCGTAAGTTGAAAAGGGTTTTTGGATTCTATCCACACACACACACACACACATACTCAGATGTAGCTACACTGAAAACCCTTCACAGGTTCTGAAAGATACAACGGAAATACAAAGTATTAGCATGTAAAACTAAAGCGAATCGAAAATTGCAAATACAGAAACGTCTTTAGGCTTAGGATTGACAACAGTTTGTATATGAAATAGGGACAACAGCAAGCGAACTATTATAACCTACAACTAAAGCTAAACTTAGATCTAGCCTAAGTTCAGTGGTCTAAAAGCAATCAAGCGTCAATGAAATTTGCTTTTTACCTAAGATTCATTTAAGCTTCTTTTATGTGCACCGCAACATATTTATAAATATAAATATAAATATAAATATAAATATATATATATATATATTGTAATTTTGATTTAACAGAAATGAAATAAAAATGCCGTCTTAAATAAATTAAACCATGTCAATTATTTTACCATTACTTGTTTGATAATGCTGCCCAATGACAGATAAGTAGAAATCAAAATACTTTTAAAAATATATATTTTCAACTTTTTATCATTTATATTATTGATATACTTAATTTATACTTTTAAAAGAGTACACATTTTATGTTTAATTCCTTTCAGCACAACTTCTAGGAAATATTTTGTAAAGGCTGTAAGCAATGCGAACCAAAATCAATGACAAAAGCTCAAAAGTGAAAAATTCTATTGCATAGTTTTATGAACAAGAGAATATAAAGGTGTTTGATAAAAAAAAAACTGAAAGCTCCAATGGTGTTAATTATTAATAATTATTACATTTATAATATTAATAAATATATAGGCAAAGTAGTCTGATCTTAAAGGAAATAGGTCTTCCGACTCGTATAGGTGTATATATTTAAACACTATTAAATTTGTCAAAATTTGTTGTCATATTTATTAAATTTTCAACCTTATTAGAATTTACGATTTTATTTGTCAGCAAGAGCAAGCTAAAAACATACATACGTACATTTGCGTGCTTTGTTTTAATGCTTTTTTTATTTCAATACATTTACGTTGTCATTCAAATAAATGATTTTGAAATTATGAATTATAATCTAATTAAATTGGTTAGAAATTTGAAAGCATGGCTAACTTTAAACTTCAAACGTTAAAATAAATACAAAGCCATCGTCAAATTTTTTTTCAACAGCACCAAACTCAATTTACTTATTGAAAATTAAAAATTCGAAGTAGTGGAGAGAGCTGGGAGGCTACCCCTGCTATGAAATTTTCGGACTGCGCCCATGGACCACACCTGTTCTTACCCGCTAGCGAAAAAACAAACTAAACCACAAAATGTTTGCCCAACTGCTGAATTTACTGCACCTCTGCCGCCCCCATTTGCCCTGTCAAAAGTTTGTTTACTTTTTCCATCAATTTTTTACACCATCGACCCACATGATAAAAATTTTTCATTATAAAGTCAGCGGCAAAAAAAAATCAATAACGCCAGCGAGTTTATAATTTAATTTAAAAAGCGCAGAGCAACTACAAAACCAACAAAAATAATCATAATTATTATAATAAATTAAATGTCTGCTGCTACCTTCATAAACTCACGAGCGGCCAATTAAAAGCGCGTCCAACGTGGCTAGTTTTTTGGTCAGGAGCAAGTCCCGAAAAAAAGCTCTCAAGGCTCTGAACTATAAGATATCTCGTACATTTAGGGCGATAATCTAATTTCAAATTTAAGTTAGAATATGTTTAATGGTTAATATTTTAAATATTATTCATAAAATAAAGAATTTTAAATTACTAGAAATCTTAGTTTTGAATTGAAAGAATGCCAAAAAAAAAAAGTGAATTAACAATTAAATAATAAGATTGAGTTAATTCAGTTCACCTGCTGGAACCACTGTGGCTATCTACCCCTTCTGCTCTGGTCGGTTCGTAAAAATCGCTACCGCGGCAATTTGGTTGAATTTTCACACGCGTCGCACCGCAAAAGGCAAAAAAAAATTGGCATGTGGGGCTATGCAATTCCCCGTTTCCCTTAAATCTTTACTTTTTTTGCACCGTAGTCCACACAAAGGCAAGTTAATAAGAGCATGTGCCGCATGTCCAGAATGGTGCTGGCTACCAAGCCAGAAGCCGGCAAAGACCGCACACGCGCACATACGCACACACACACACACACACTCACACACACACACACACACGTTGATGCAGAATGACCTCAAAGGCAAAAGCGCTGACAACCAGCTGGCAGAATGTGTGTAATGGACAAGAACCAAAAGTAGATTTCAACCTGCCCCACAAAGTAGGCAATGGTTTTTGGTTACTTGTATTAAATGCAGCTTCGTGCTAAAATCTAGAATTAATTACCATTTTATTGAGGTATCTGCTCCCAGACAGGCTCAGTTTGCTGTAAATCGAACACCTTTTGATAATTTATGCAGCATGTCATATTGTGCATTATTTAATCATGAAATTGATAAAGTCAATTTGCATTGTAATCAAATACATGCGACGATACTTTACAGTTATTATTTATCAGCCTTAATGTAAAATTATTATTTTAATTAATTACTTAACTGGCCTATTAATTTGTTGGACCAATTTCAATAAACACATTTCATTTCGTTGGTCTGGCAAATTTCAGTTGTTAAAGTCTGACTTCAGATACATTTTCATACGTGCCTGTGTGTTTTTTTTAGTTTTTTTTTTTTTGTTGTGCTGCATGCACAGCTCTTTTTGATAATCTATGCTCTTTCACAAACTATTTTTTGTCGTTTTCCTTATAGCTTGCAAGATTTCCTCTTTATTTTGCTTTAACTCTCATTTAGGAGTATTCAGCATATTTTGGGCTAGCGAAAATAAAGCTAATAATTTTACAAAATTAGATATAATTATTTTTCTAATTAAAATAAAGCGATATTTAGTAAAAAAAAGTGTTTTATTTTGGCTTGTTCTATAAATGTAGCTATAAAATATAAAGGGACTCTCAACAGGAGCTTTACCACAATGGAAACCGTTAATGTGAAGCTCTTACGTAGTCGACACACCAACCAAAAAGCCTCGCAGTGCGAAAGCTCTCTTGTGGCTGTTAAAATTAACATTTATGTTAAGTCCAGTGAGTGTTAAGAGAAAGAGAGGACGCTCAACTCACAGCTTAACATTGCAATCGCAAACTTTATGCCCCAAAATGAGATTGGTCGGCAAATGCAAATGCAAATAGAAGCAAATTTTCCATCAGGTTAAACAACAAATGTGTTCATAAGATGGTACCGAAGAAGGATACAACAAACAGTAAATATTTTCGTCCTATGTCCTCAGTAGTATTTTATTGTTGCTTGGGCAAGGCAAGGCGTCAAAAATTATAACAGAAAATTAGAATCTTGCAGACGGCCTTCACTGGCTGCGCTCTAGTCTCAAAAATTATTGTTAATTTGGAAAAATGTTGTTGGTTTTTAATTTGCGGGCGCGGTAGTAGATGTGACAGAATTTTTCGATTCTATCTCTAAAATCTAAAATCTAAATTTTTATGGATTTTCATGTTATTTGTTTACCCGCCCTTAAGGTATATAGATTTAACTGATTTCTTATGTCATAGTAGGTCAATACTAAACCGCAAGCTTAATAAATACCTTCAAAGTAGAGGCAGAAATATTCGAAAAATTTTTATTGGAAAACCATTTGGAAATATTCAAAATTATCAGCCACTAAATTATTCTGTGCTGAGTCATTAAGTTTACTATTTGGCTTACGTATATCTGCTGTTAGATAAAAAATTTCTGTAGACATGTAATCTTATCAAGCAAAGCTATCTGTGCCTAATGCAACACATCCATATGGATCTGCAAGTAATTTTTTTTAATTTTTTTGAACTTTTCAATTTGTAACAACTAAATATGCAATTCGAATTTAAAATTGGTTTAGCTTATAAGCAAACAGAGCGAAGAGATAAGCGTGGATAATCTTTACACAGTTTATTTGTTGTTTTTGCCAAGTCATTGCAGATAAAGTCGAAAATTTAAATTTTCTTTGGAGTAGATTTAGTACTCTTATACATATATTTTTGGGCTGATGGATTTTCTCGAAGAGCTCTATATTTTAATGACAAAAAAAAGCGAACGAAAAACCTAAACTCCGATGCTGATAAGATATGTAAGAAACCAAAGCCATCATGATTAAATGAAAGTGCTTATCAGAGCGCATTGTCATTTACTCAAGCAAATGATAGTAATCTAGAGTCTATAGTTTAGTTCTTATCAGCACCTATAAATATATCCGAGTGCAGCCAGTTGGCCAGTTAGTCGTCTCGTGGCTCTTCTATCTGCAGATTCAGTTTCAGCCTCAGAAATGGGACTCATGATGATCGTGCTGACTTCGCTGCTGACCTGTCTGCTGGGCTATCTGCGACACTGCTACAGCTACTGGGAGCAGCGGGGAGTGCCGCAGTTGCGACCGCACTTTCTCTTTGGCCACTTCTTCAAGCTGAAGTCGATGCACATCAGCGAGCTGCTGCAGGAGACCTACGATGCCTTTAAGGGCAAGTGCACAGTGGCTGGCACTTATATGTTCACGCGGCCCATTGCCGTGGTCACCGACCTGGAGCTGGCCAAAACCATACTGATCAAGGACTTTAACAAGTTTATCGATCGCTCGAATACACCAATGGACTTGGAAAAGAATCCGCTGTCCGGACATTTGTTCAATCTCAACGGAGGGGAGTGGCGGGCGCTGAGAACGAGGCTTTCGCCCACCTTCACCAGTGGCAAAATCAAATACATGTTCAGCACAATCACCGGAGTGGCCGAGCAGCTGCAGGAGACCTTTCGCCAGGAGTTGGCGGCCACTGAGATTACGGGTGCCACATTGGAGCTGCACGATCTGCTGGGTCGCTACACCGTCGATGTGATTGGCAGCTGTGCCTTTGGGGTCGAGTGCAACAGCCTCAAGGATCCGCAGGCCAAGTTTCGTGTCCTGGCGCGCAAACTCTTCACAAATCCCAATCGCAATGTGCGCTGGACTCTCTTCAGGATAACGTACATGAAACTCCTGCAGAAGCTGCAAATCAAGATTCGGGTCATCGAGGAGGAGTACACAACCTTCTTTCTGCGCCTCGTCCGCGACACCGTCGAGCTGAGGGAGCGTGAGAACATTAGGAGAAACGATTTCATGGACCTGCTGCTCGATCTGCGGCGAACGGATGAAAAGATGGGCCTGTCCGTGGAGCAGATGGCCGCCCAGGTTTTCGTTTTCTTCATCGCCGGCTTCGAGACCAGCTCCAGCAACATGAGCTACGCCCTCTTCGAGCTGGCCAAGAACCAGCCCGTTCAGGCCAAGCTCAGAGACGAAATCCGCGGCGTGCTGCAGCGACACGGAAAACTCACCTACGAGGCCATGATGGAAATGACCTACTTGGATCAGGTTGTAAACGGTGAGTGTGGAAATTAGTTAGTCAAAACTGTGCCAAGTGATAATCAGCAGTGTTTGCCTCAATAATGATAAGAGCTCAGGTAAATCTCGTCTGCCTGAAGTCATATCTTTGCATTTTAATCTTGAAACAAGCTTTAAATTGTTTTTTCCAACGCACTTCTCAACCAAGCAAATTTATTAGTATTTGTTTATTGTGCCAAGCAAACAGATTATTAGCAGGGAGCAGAATTAGAAAACTTGTATATATAAATTCAGATTTCAGTTTACGAAACGAGTTATGAGAAAATTAATAAGATTGGTTTTAGTACAAAACAAAAGAAAAGTAAATTTGCTGCAGTCGGGAGTGCTCGACTAGATTATACCCTAAGTCTACCTACGAGGTATCTTTACATATACATATATTTAACTCCTTTGCTTATATATTTACACAAAATCACACACACACACACTTCTTTTAGCGGCTTCGCATGACCCTCTATGGAAACTTTATTTTTGAATAACATAAAATATGATCGGTATGAAATTGTATATGAAGGAATACACATTTGTCATAAAAACAAAAAATATTAATAATAATTATTAATGATAGTAAAAAGAAAAACTATATATGAATATATATATAAATATCACACTGTCCCAACGCGGACTCGAACCCTCGACATTCAACTTCAGCTTCATTCCACTCCGGATTTCGCATACCTCCCCCCAATCGCCATCAATATTGACAAAACCATAAAAATCAAATACAACATACTGCAGACCTACAAATTGGTGTGTGTAAAGATTTCGATGCCCCTTTAAAAAATCAGAAAATAAGGATCATACATTTAGTTTAGAAGAAAACAAGGATTTCGTTTCTGTAAAGTGTGTTTGTGTAACGAACTTCTTATTTATTTTTTACAGCAATCTCACTTGCGTTAATTATTACATACTGTATTTTTTATAAATCATTGTATTCTATGAAATTTGACCAAACCTTTCGCATCGAATAAGTTTATGCTAAGCCCGATTATTCATCACGCCTTGATTTAAATATTTTTCACTGCACTTGCTTACAGAGACCCTGCGTAAATATCCCGCTCTGGCGTCGCTAACACGGATTCCCTCCGAGGACTACAAGCTGCCTAGTTCTGACATAGTTCTGGAGCGTGGCATTAAGGTGCATATACCGGTGCGTGCGATCCACTACGATCCGGAGACTTATCCTGAACCACACGAATTCCGGCCGGAACGCTTCGATGCGGCCGCCAGCCTGGAGCGACATCCGATGTCGTTCCTCGGCTTCGGGGACGGTCCGCGCAACTGCATCGGGCTGCGCTTCGGTCGCATGCAGGTGAAGGTGGGCCTGATCACCTTGCTGTCTGGCTTCCGCTTCACCCTCCCCCCCGACGGGCCCGCACAGCTGCCCATTAGCAACAAGAATCTGCTGCTGGTGCCCGGCGAGGGGGTCCGACTGCGCGTGGAGCGGCTGCCGGCCGGTGCCTAAGATTACCAGTCGCGACGAGTGTAAATAAAAAGCAATATACAAATAACAAAAATATAAATAAAAACAACAGAAATGCTGCATAAACAAATTCGAGGGAGGGAGGGGACCAAGTGAAACCAAAACCAATACAAAATACAATACAAACATTTCTCCCACAGTAAAGAGAGATAAGAGAATGCGCTCGTAATTTATTTGCATATGTATGTGTGTAAATATGCTATTGTGTACGCATGCTCGAAACCGAATAGCGGCTGTTCGTGTCAGCAGCCGATCGACTTCGGCATTCGATCGTGCGGCGAATGCGAAAGCGAAAAAACGGGCGTTACCGACTTCACTATACTCGTTCACGTTCTTAATTATTATTGTTATTTTGAAAAATGTCGGCGTTTTGTAAGTTGTGTGTTGCTGTGGGTAGGGTAGAGTGGGCGTGGAGGTTCGTCGCCAAAATTTTTTACCGATTTCTAAAAGAGGTTATCAAGTTTTTTTTCAGGTTTATCGGTTTTCACGACAACATATTTTTTTTGTGATGTTTAGGGTAGCATTTTTGCAATATGTATGCAAAATTTGGGGACTAGCTCAAAAACTGTGTATAGGCATATCCAATTTTTAAGGGCGGGAGGGTTTTAGTGGGCGTGTAGTGCCCTGTATATCAAGGTGTTAATCATTTTGAGAGGTCACCAACTATCTATATTTATCGATTAGCGATTTTGGGTATTATCGATTCGCACTTACACACGAGTATATTTATCCAAAAGATGGACAGCAAGACGTACATTGCACAAAAACCAATATACCCTTTCTACTGCGTAAACGAGTATAAAAACAATTTTTGTTTATTTTCAAATGTACGCGCGGTACGCAGCTTAGTATTTATATTGTCTTTGCTGAAACATCAGCAGAAAATGCCATAAAATTGAAGCTTTCGGCGGTCGATTGAAAGGCAAACCAAAATTTATAGACGCCACTGGCCAATGGGCTCGAGCAGCAGCTGCTTGGTTGTCGTCTGTCCAGACGGGCAAACCGACACCAAAAGCAACAGCAACAACAACAACACAGACACCGACACCTTCAGGCACTAAATCACACAAATGACACACACACACACATACACACCTTTGAGGGGTGTGTGGGAGCTAGAAAGTTGCCATACGGGCTAAGAGCTGCACCGCACTTGATGCACTGCTCCACCTGGCAACTGTTTGTGTTTGTGTGTGTGTGTGTGTGTGTGTGTGAGTGTGTGTGTGTGTGTGTGTGTGTCACATAAATCCAAACATTTACAATATTTTGCTAATTAGCTGAATATGTGTGAATAATGAATGCACTTGATGTGCCGCAGCTCACCAGAAAGTGGGTGAGAACGTTGATGCCAGGCTTCTCTTGTGGGTGTCATATTAAATTTATGACTGCCCGAAAGCCAGGAAGCCAGGAATACAGGATGCCAGGCTGGCTCGCACATTTGCCGATTTTAGCGATTAGTCGGAACGGAGAGACTACTGTTGCACATTTGCAGCCAGCTGGAATAATGGTCGTGACATTAATCAATAGCAGGCAAGGCAAAAGGTTCTGTCGTCAGGTTGTCCCCACACGTTGAAAGGATGCCAGGCGGGTAGATATACACGCATATATGCAATATAATATATACAAGATATCAATTATTGTAGGTATTTCAATTCGCAAAAGTCGATTGGAATACGCCCAACAAATTATTTTAGCCGCTTTCAACGAATTCTGCAGAAGTTCGATATATATTTAATTGAATTTGTTTGGCATTTGTTTTGTTTTCTGAATACTTTGCTTGTACAAATTAATCAAATCTGTTTTTATTGGAATTCACATTTTTGCGATGAATTTAAGCAGACTTTTCTATACTAATATTCATATCATAATCAAGTTATTCAATCATCATGAACAAATAATTTTTAGGTTCGATGTACAAGGAAATAGAATAAGTAAAAATATAAAAATGTCAAAAATTTTTAATAATATGAAAAACAATATTTGCATAAATTAAAAAAAAAGAAATTTAAGTTGTCTTTGTTAAATATATAGAACATTTTATTTTATCATTTTGAGTGCAAAAAGCAGTTAAATATACAAAAATACAACAAAAATTTTGTACTAAAGCGAATTCAATTTAAAAAAAAAAATTAATAAGTAATAATCAATTGTTTTTAGACACCCATGTTCACAATTAAAAACACAATACCCTACAAATATATTTTTGACTTTTTAAATTGCAAGCGACTTTCTTTTTATTTATTTACAAGGTTTCAATTCTATACTAATATTTGTTTATGGGTTTGTTTTATACAAGCTTTATATTGTTAAAGTTTTAGCTAACTTAAGTTAAATTTTTATAAGAATTATTTTTTGCTACTCTATTAAAAGAAAATTAGCAATCAAATTATATTAAAATTTAAAAAAAATACTCACAGAATATAATAAAGTGCAGTTGTTAATAGCATTATTTTTTTTCTTTTGTTTTATTTTGTAGCCATAATATTAATTAAATAATTTTTTAAAAAATTTTGAACACGAAAATTGTTTTACTTTCCGCACATTCTATTTTGATTGTAATTACAATTTTTATATTTTTTGGCAGATTCGAAAGCAGAGTTTGCAGAAATACACGAGTACACGATATAGAAAACTTATAACTAGACTGATCTGATCCACCAACTTGAGGCTCGCGTAAAGAGCCAAGCCAATCAGAATACAAATTGTCAAAAAAATGTCCATTTTATGAGGAACCGACTCGTCGGGCAACCACTTTTCAACTGATCCAAGCTCTTCTTGGGTCGGGTCCACTTTAGCCACAATTCCACTTTAGACTCAATTTGCTGAGTCAGTGCAAATTGGATTGGAATTGGAGAGAGAACCGTTAATGGAAAATTTATTCCAAAGAGAGCGCTAAGCTTGACTTATCATATACTTTTTATATATATATTTGTATTGATATTCTATTACTGAAAGGCGTTGAAAATGCGCAATGCCAAATTCTTTGAAAATTAATCAGATTTTACCATATTCTTATATATTTAAGATATTATATTATAATAAAAATATAACAATATTTTAAGAAATATTTCCTTATGAGTTGTGCCCTTTTCGATTATATATATTGCATATTTTTTGAGACAAGGAAAGATTTTATATCTCTAAGATAAATAATATACATATACGTAAGAAATAACAAATATATGTAAAGGGCCTTTTAAAATTAATATCTGAACCTGAAGAAATCTGGTCTTGACCATATACAAAACAATTAAAAATAAGATGACAAATAGAAAATTTAAAAATATATGCAAATATATATATATATTTTTATAGTGCTCTCTGAGGGATTGAATAGTGTGGATTTAAAATAAAATACCAGGGCAAAGTGTGCATCAGTTAACGAAATTTGTTTTTGTTCTGACTGGTAAAAATTTGAATAAGGTATATGTTTATAATATGACATTTAGTTGATAATATTAATATTTATTGTTGCATAATGATTTCGTTGTCGTTCGCGACATTTCACTTGTGTGAAATGGGGTTCGGTCGTATTTCGTTTCGGCGACACCATTTCATATAATTATCCTGTTTTATGCACTTTTAATTGGCAATTTCCCGTTATGGGATAGTGGCAGCAAGGTTGCGGCCATAATTCAGCCGAACTTTGTCTATTAAATGGCGCGCATCGTAAAAATGCAGAAGCGAGAATTTAGTTGTAATTTATTGGAGCCCAACTAGACAACTTGTGGCAGGTATCCTTAATAGTCCTGCACATCCTGATCAGCCGGCAACTTTGCATGTTCATCTACAATTTACAAGGTGGCAAGGAAAGGGGGCAGGTGAAAGTGAGGGAGGGGGAAGGGGAGGGGGAAGGGGAGGGGGGCGGCAGTTGCTGCAGCTGTCGTCGTCGCATCCAGCACACAAAATGCGGAAGCGAGTGAAAAGCAATTATCAGGTGTCAAAATTTATATTAGTCTACCCCAAAAATGGGAGCTAAAAACAGGGAAAAAAAGAAAACAAAAATCAAAAGGAAGCAACACACAAAAAGTTGCCAAGGAAGCAAAAGAAACTTGAAAACAAGTTGGCGAACCTGGCTAACCCTTTTGCCCCAGGACATTCGGCCAAAATGATTTGTGGCGCAAGTGCATTGGCACGCAATGCAAACTTGACGTTGGCGATGGGGAGGGGGAGGGGGAGGGGGCCAGGCAGGCGATACGGGACGACGCGACGGACGTCGGACGCGGATATCCTTTTCAACGTTTTCGCTTCATAACAATAATTTTTACTCTGCGAAAAAAAAAACTGTTTTATTTTTTGTTGTTTTATTTGTTGTTTTCTATTATTTATTGGTCGTGTGCGTGTGTTGTGTGAAAATGATAGGCTAACCAAGCACCGAGGGGGGTGGGGGGAGGTAGTTGGCGGATCTGGGCTGCAAAAACTAAAACTAAAGCTAAAACTGATATATGTGCGCAATTAAGCTGGCAAATGAGACGCTCGGCAAGTGGAAAGGTGGATTAAGGTTTGGGGTGGAAGAAAGGTAACTTCAACTCAACCGAACGGTGCCTGACACAATCCGGTACCGTTATTGAAAATTGCCTGCCAAGTGTGGGAAAGTATGTGCTGTGTGTGAGTGTGTGTGTGTGGGTGTGTAACGCTCAAAGTTTGTTTTTTATGTTGGGGTTGCCTTCTGCTAAGCGTGAAATTAATTAAATGTGCGAACCAAATAATAAGAAATAATTCTACAAGATTTATTGAAGAGTTTTAAAAAGCTTTGTTTACTGCTCAATATATGCTAAATATGCTTTTTAAATGGATTATAATAATACTTTCTTAAGCTAACTTTAATAATAATTCGTTTAAAATTATGTTAGATAGTATGTTATAGTATTTATTTTGGTTTTTTTATTTTTAAGCCATAATTTTAAATTAATAATGTGAATGTAATGGCTTAACATGTGTAAGATGTAATGTATTATACTAATCAAATAATTTAATATTAATAAACAAAATTTTCAGATACCTAAATTATATAATGAAAAATAATGAATATATGAAATAATAATGAATAACGTTAGCTATATTCCTTGTACAGCTAGATACATATATTAAACATTGATTAAATGCAAATTAATAAGAAATTTATATTTGTTTGTTAAGAGGTTACACAATATAAGGTTGACACTTTTAAAAAACACACTGTTTTTGTATTTACTACCAGCCATATTTGTTGGCACGGTTTTAAAAAGTGTATAATACGAGTTTTGGCTATTGAGGTAAAAATCGCAAATTCTTGTTCGCTCAATTTAACAATTTTTCCGCGCTTACTCATAAACTTTTCAAAACTAGTATAATATATTTTTAATATATTAAATAACTACTGCTACCACTATATTTACTTTTTTTACAAACACTTTTTAATCAATGTATTGCAAATATTTAAAATATAATGCCAACTCTGTTGCCGCCCATTATGCTATAAACAATAACGCTTAACTAATTTGCCAAAGTAGATTACATTTATTTGCAAATATTTTCAGGCTGCTTAAAATGGAAAAATGTACTTTCAATGATTCTAATTGCAAATATGCATATTTATAAATAACAATGGGAATTATTTGTCACGTATGCAACTATTTTTACCAGCTTTACCAGCTGGTCCGCAGGCCAATGCCATGACCAATGACAATCAATTTCTGCTTAACACGCACTCGCTGACAACAACAAAAACAACAACACACAACTCACATGAGCTGTAACAGTTTTACAAGTGCTGCACAAACAAAATTCATTCATAAATTCACAAATGGGGCGCTCTCATAAACTGAGCAGAGCAAATTTCCCCCAAGAGCAGCGTTCAATTCAATTCTCGTTCAATGCGTGCTTCCTCAACGTTCAACTGTGGTGAATTTCAGCAGCCACCCCCCATTGGGTAACGCGCCATCACACACACACACACACACACAGACGCCGAGCATTACAAACAAACCAAAAGTTAGAAAAAAAGGAAGGACGTTAAACGAGCGCCCACCAACAAAAAGCCAAATAAAATGTAGCCAGCAACAACAAAAATCACAGTTGTCTGATTCGTTCGCGACGCAACTGCCACCGGTAAAAACCACCCAGCCCACCCGACCGCCAAGTCGGGCAACACAACACCAACAACAGCAATGACGACGACAACGACGACGATGAGAACGATTTGCTGTGCCCATTCACATGTCTTCGGGTCGCTGGCGCTGCTTCGTGCGGCGCTCGCTGTGGCCGCCAGTTTCAGTCTAACGACAACGTTCGTTGCGACCGGTTGTGCTTTGGTGTGCGTGCTGGTGCGGAAAGCCTAAAAATCGTGAAAAATCGAGTGTTGCATCTTTTCCAAACTGTTGCTGAAGAACGAAAAAAATGTTTATATAAAACTGTCAAATAAAACGCTGACAAAATGTACTTAGAAAACGCAAAGAAAACGTTGTGAATCGAATTAATTTTATTGAGTGTGAAAACGTTTTAAAATTTCCATCAACTACTTAAAAAGGCTCAAATTGCTGCCACAATTAATAAGTAATTAACAAGTTGCATAAATGCAATACAACAACATCGAAACAACAATCACGCCAAGCAAAAACAGAAAAAACGCTAGCAGCAGGCGATTCGCTCGCGTGTTTAGAGGCGCATCAGCTGAAAACGCGCGCGTTTTTCGCCGCTTGTTGGCAATTTAGTTAGCGAATGTTTCGCTGCCCACTGCGTGTTTATTGTAATTATATTTAAAAAGCACGTACAAACAAAAAATAAATGAAAAACTAAAGCCATGTTATTTATAACAGTACTTACAGTAGCGCATGCCAGCCAATCCCCCCCAAACTCACACACACACACACACACACACCACGCAAACGGCTCGGAGACGGTCAAAAGTCACAGTCACATTTCGTGGCTGGACGCGTGTTTTTAATGTACTCATATGTACATATATATAAAATATGAAATTTGATTATAAATGTGTCTGGCGGTCTGCTGTTTATTGCCCCACACGCCCCCATTGTTTCTGCCCCCATACTTGTGGCATGTGTTGCATAGTTTTAGGCGTGCACAATTCCAATTGCATATTTCATGTTGACTGCAATTTAAAGTTCATTGATATCCATAAACCGCACTCGCTAACGAAGCCGGCAAATGGCCAACGACAATTACACTCAGCAAAAGATATATATAAAATATTCATATTAACAAATGTTTTATAATCCCATAATAAAACAAAAATGATTCATACGTAATTTAAAAACATTCATCAAGCATATTTTTCAAGTTTTAAGAAAACAACTATAAATTTCTCTAAGTGTACGGCCGTATGCTATTTATATACATGTTTATATGTAAATATCCTGCCACATTATTAGTACAGATATTTGCAACAAAAATATGTTTTGGGCCCACTGCATGATAGATTTTTGTTTGGGCCAAAATTCGCCGGTCGAGGTTAGCAACTTGGACATTTGGGTAGCAAATGTTTTTGGCCTCTGCCATTTTCGTGTCATTTGCATTTTACATAAAACTTGGTCCTGCATTTTATTGTTGCTGCCACTCGCTATCGAGTTGATTGCGATCGCATTTTGGGGGCATGCACCCAGGTAAGGGGCCATGCATGATATGCTCCCCATCCACATTTAACCATGGAGCATGAGAAATGCGATTTAAAATAATCGAATCGTTCAGACAACCATGAACAATGCATAATTCCATTACCAAAACAAGTTCGTTCTCCAATTTTCGCTACAATTGCTTGACAATGTCAAAATATAATAGGGAATATGTGATTTTTGGCATATGTTAGCAAATTATGAAATTGAAGCAATATATAAAGTTAAAGTGTGAAGTTAAAATGTGAAGAGTCAAAAAATATCTTTGGCACTAACTTCAATTTTCTCAATTTAGAAAATACGTAGTTTATAATTTGAAATTTATTTATAATTACTTGTTAACCTAGCAACAAATAGTAATAAAAA
The DNA here is from genome assembly GCA_004143825.1 of Drosophila micromelanica. Classification (NCBI taxonomy): domain Eukaryota; kingdom Metazoa; phylum Arthropoda; class Insecta; order Diptera; family Drosophilidae; genus Drosophila; species Drosophila micromelanica. The sequence continues at coordinate 15,876 of SCDY01000136.1, read as the reverse complement.
ATATACACAGGCCAAAAACGAGCTACAAATATGACTTTAAAAATAAATAAGTCAATTTTCTTATAATATATATATTTTAAAATATATTTTTCACACAAGTTTATGTATTCAGAAAAACATATATTTTTTGCTCCAATGGTTCTATATAAGCTCAAAAAACAGATAGTTAGTTTCGCTAGTGCTGACTTTTGTTTATGCATATGTATATAAATATATATATCATTTACAACAAATTCAAAGAATATATATTGCTTATTAAGAATCTGGTTATTTCAATAGATTATATTTTAATGCAACTAATTTACATGCAAAGCAATTTTAGTATAAAATATGCTGAAATTTTTAACTGATTAACTTAACTTGTAAAAACTCAACTTTCTGCTATAAAACCAACATAATAATAATTTTAATATTTTGGCTGTTTTACATATGTTTATATTTTTTGTTATTAGAAAATTTCGTTATTTTTCTAAGAAATATAATTTTTAATTGCAGCTAATGAATATATGTATAATACACATATTTTTGTATTTATTTACATATTTTTATTTACTTCAGTATTCAAAGACAAAAACAACAAAAATAAAAAAAAATTAGCTTTCTGTGCAAATTAGTTTGAATAAAAAAAGCAAACACCAAATGTATTGAAATGAATGAAGTACGTTTTTAATGCCTGTTGGCTTGTTTGTGAGCCGATAAGAGCACAGACTTTTACTTGTGATTGAAATACACTCTGCACAAATGACGCCCCTTTCAGTGCACACAACACACACACACACACACACACACACACACACACACACACACTTTTGCATATCAATGGCAAATTGCTCAGGCCCAATTTCAGTCGAACAAACGCAGCGAGCTTCTAATTTCACTCCAAGTCGGAGCCCAAGGCCCGGCTAAAATCACAACATTTCGCCCCAGTATTTGGACATAATGCCAAGGAAGCTTCCCTTTTGCCCCACTCTAAACTCTTTGGCATGATGTGGCAAAAATGCAGCACATGGAGTCGAACCTTGGCTTATTATGCCCTGCCAAGTGCTCCGGTTGTGCTTGTTGTTGTTGCCGTTGTTAATAACAAGCGATAATAATCAACTTCCGTGCTGAGGGCGCTTATGCGGGCAGAGGCGCAGGATGAGAGGGCAAAGTGAGCAAAACTTTGCATACTTGAAGGCGCCGCCAAAACACTCTAGCATACATTTACCCCCACATTTTGATATATGGAGAATTTTATGCTAATTTTATGCTTGGGCCGCGACTATAAATTGGAGCAGAGCTAAGCTAAATAATTTTTAAGAAATGTCGAAGTTGCATCGCGATAAAACACAAAATATATCACGTGCTAATTAATGTGTGTGTATGTTGGAAATTTAAAATTGAAAACGAATATGCATATGAATGTTGTAGGGGGCGAGTCTGTTTTGTTTTGCCTAGTTGCTGCAGCATCTGCATCAGTTTTGCTGCATAACCTTAGGCGCACACGCGAAACGCAAATATAAACAATGCTTCAGTTTGACCTTGTGCGGATTTTGCATGATATGACAACGGAGGAAGAGAGAAAATGTGTCACAATGTGCGCTACATTTTTTTTATGACAATACTTGTGGCATTGCTGCCTGCACACAATTGGCACATAATTTAAAAGCTGATTATACAAATTGTGCGACATGTTTTAAGCCAATGGCCCAGGCCCTGCCCAGGGCTGTCCGCTGTCCAGACTTTGCATGTCCGAAACGATAAACATAATATACGACTTTAGGCCCTCGCCGATGCCATATACAAAATTCCATGAGTAGCGCTTATTATTAGCCATAAATTTGGCTGAAAAAGAGCAGTAGAATTTTGGGGTAGACCTTAAATAAAATTTATTTAATATTGAACGGTTTTAAGACAAACAAACAAGTTATTATCTTTGCCGAGCAAATTTGTTTTAAAAAGTAAATATTTACTTTCTGACTAAAAAGGAATAAGTTCATTTAATTGATAAATATTTTCAGTTTTTTTTTAGTAAAAATGTTTATATTTTATTTAAACTGGTTTTCTGTTACGTTCAGTGGCAACTTAATCTAATGTTGCATTTAGGGGAGGGAAATATATATCACATATGCAAAGGGAAAAGGTATATAATTTACAGTATTTGCAAGTATTATGAAGACAGATCCAATGGATGGCACCTTTTAAGAACTCAGTAATTGACGGATCATTTTTTTTTTTTTTGCTTTGATATATTAAATTTACACAAAAAAAAAAACAAATATATTTAAAGTATATATTCACATAAACAATAATATATAAATAAATAATATATATATTTTACTCGCAAATCGTTGTTTATGTTTAAAAAAATCCAACTGCTTTCTAGAAAATTTAGATTTCTAATGCTAAAATTGACTTGCACTCTATTATAGCATAATATAGCTTAATATGCCAAGCTGGCAAATACCAATAAAAACAAACATTTGATATAAAATTGTTGGCAAAGCGCACTTGTTAGAATTTGTTATTGTTATTTGTTGTTATTTATTTCTAATTATAATTATATATTTTTTTTAATTTCAATCATATTTGCGAAAAAATAAAATTTTTTTTTGTATTAATTGTAATGAATATAAATTTCATATAACGTCAGCATACTTTCTTTTAAAATAATATTTTTTACTAAAAGGAACTTTTAACTCTGATTAATTTGGTTTAATTTCAATTTATAATTCAAAATTGATTTTTATTTAAATTTAGCTTTGAGTGTTATTTCTCTTAGGAAGCAAACAATTTTATTTCTATCGTGACTATATTAGGAGATAATTATTAGTTCAAATTACAGGTTGTCTACTTCTTATTATATTTATATTTATGGCATAGGCTGGCTTTAGAAACTAAACCGAATAACACTCGATTGAAAATAAAGTCTATTTACTGACGGCCGCAACTGACAGAAACAATTTTAAAATGACATTTCATTAAAATTCTTTTTGTTTTATTTTTGCATGGATTTTTATTGATTTTCACCTGGCTGAGTGCAATTGAAAGCAAAGTTTCTCGTGTGTGTGTGAGTGTCCTTTGCTTACAGTGCACGTCCTGGCCTGAGGTCGTGCCAGCTGCCCTGCAAAAGTCGACAACACAAGGCAACAGCCAAAAGCCAACAACTAACAGCCAGCAGGCAACAGACAACAGGCAGCAGACAAAAGACAAAAGACAAAAGACAACACTAAAAATGTCTAGTAAATAGGCCTAGCAATATTATTAATAATTGAGAGCATGCCGAGCTCGTCAGTCTTCGATGTGCAGGCAGAAGGCCAGGGGAAGCAGCCGGACAGACAGACAGCCGCTCGTACTAATACGTGAGTCTATTACCTGGAAGTATTGCCCATGTAAATCCTATTTGCCAGCCGAAGCCCTAGCAAGCTCAGCGTGCGGCCTTTAATACTGTTTGTTCAGCTAATTGGTGTTCGTTTTTATACATGTGTGTAACAAGAAATTAAACCTAATTTTATAGCGATAGAGGGGCTAGTGGGGATAGTAAATGGAAAGGGAAGTCTCACTTAGGGGGAAAACCACAAAATTGCCAATTAAGTTTGCAAAAGTAGTTAGAAATATTTAACAAACAGGATAGGGATTCAAATCCCTTACATTAAATTTTAAATAAATTAGTTAATAGTTTTTAACTCAGCCTTAATTGATAATAATTATATTAATAACAAAAAGGTTTATAATAATATATTGTAATATATTTCGCTTTCCATATATAACTTTTCTGATTTTATTGAGATCCGAGTATAAATTATTATTTTTATCAGTTATAATTTAGGAGCTTCTCATAATAAAAATTATATTGATAACATTTAAAACATACTTGCAGAAAGAATTTTCCAACAAATGCGCTGCTATCCAAAGAAACAAAAAAAAATTATTTAAAAAAATGTTTATTTATATTTTAATTTATAAATATATTACATGCATCTCGATTAGAAAAAAAATTAAGAAAATAAAAGATATATACAAAAACTAAATTTAAATATATACATTAAGTAATCTACTTAATAATATTCAGCTGATTTGCCAACGTAGCTGCAAAAAACTTTATTTAATTCAAGTAAATTAAATTCACCTTACAGGGATTTTAAAAATTTCCTTTTCGAAATTATAATTCTATATAGTAGTATCTATCAATTTGAAGCGTCTTCAAGAGAATTTCTGTTTGGGGCCGAAACCCAATTACAACTGCATTGCGTCAGGCCTATCAGCCAACATGTCACATGCACTCGGCCTAATGGCTGGCAATAGAAATGGCGACTGCAGCTATGAAGCGCAACTATTTCAGACTCAACTTCATACAGTGCTGCACGATTTTATGCTTTATTTACAACCCGGCCAACACACTCTCACACACACACACACACGATAAACGAAACATTTCATTTCCGTTCCATAAACAGTTTTGGCCCCGGGCAATGTTTAAATGCCACAGCAAAAGCAAAATGAAATGAGCAGAGGCAACGGCAACGGCAGCCGAGAGCCGTTGGCAACATGCAACACCTTCGGCAGATAGTTGTTGCCAGTCGGAGTTAATTTCTAGCAGCTGCTCGCCTATACAATTTACAGAGCCTGAACACGCAAAACCCTTGCGAAATACTGTTGGGTGCTTCAATTCTCGGCCAGTCCCGTGCAGAGATCGGGAACCGGGAACCGGGAATCGGAGCCCAGTGGGCGCTTTAAACTTGAAACTTTTTAATTTAGCGTATTTTCGACGGCATGATTATTGTTTGCCTTGCCGGCCTGCCATTGTTTCGTAGTTTCGATTCTGTTTTCAAGTACTTTTGTTGAACTTTCCGCTGTTTGCACGCATAAATAACAACAACAACAGCAACAACCAACGGCAACCAGCACAAGTTGAAGCCAAAAGAGGCGCGCTAATGACTGCCAATTAACATGGCTCAAACCGTCAGGAAACTGGGCAGGGTTCATAAAAGCCCCGTAGGCCTAGGTCACTGAGCTTTGCGTATCCTCCGTCCTGGCACAGTTCAAGTTTAACAGTTTAATCATATATACATCTTATGCAGCTGCAATCCTCGAACACAATTAAATATGTGAAATGTGCTCGAGCATAACATGAAATAAAATCAAATCAAATTAGCAATAAAACGGAGAAAGTGCTTAACCGTCCTACGCAATGTTCACAACATATATTCAAAGATTGCGACCGACCAACGCCTGGGCGTATGCAACAAATGTTTTTCTGCTACTAGCATTTATGTGCCAGAGATGCAGTCTCCAAAGGCTCGAAGTGCCAGCCGAAGTTATTGGTAAGTCAATATTGAAAATTGAAAAAATCAATCCGATACTTTATATCATTAATTTTGAATTTTATGATTTAAATAATATATATTTTTGCTTTATATAATAATGAATTAATTTCATATGAATTCATAAATTCGGTTTTAACTGATAGCTTCTTTGTATGAAAATAAAAATATTTAATCTGCTCCACGCATTTTTTGATAAATTAAATCTCAGTTATAAGATTATTAAAATTACGAAATAGGGATTTATAAGGAGTTCAAAAATCAAAGCAACTAAATATTGTTTGTTAGGATTTTGCGTTAATTTTACATATAAAAATATTACATATCAAACTAATTTTTTAAACTAGAAATATAATTGAAAAATTTAAAATACCATGGTAATTGATAAAATTTTACAGTTAGGCAATAGGCGCGTATAAGTAATTTAATTTATTTTTAGAATTACTGATCAGACTTTAAAATATGAATTTTTTTATTTAATAAAGTATTTTGCTTATGAAGAGCGTGGTAAAGGCTTAGAAAAGTTTTCATTTTTAGAAAATCAAATTTTTTACATATATTAAATTTAACAGATCGTACGAAAACTAAATATTCAAAAGACTTCAAATTAATTCTCATTTTAAGCTTTCAAAAATTAACTTAAGGCTGCCTAATTAAAAAATTATAAGGTTGTATAAAATTTCGCAGTAAACAGAAATGGCAATACATTTTTTTTTAGTTTTCTTTATAAAATCTTGAAGATGTACCTTGATATAAAAAAGAGATTAAAAGTTTTAAAAACTATATATATTAAATTTGATAGTATTCTATATGTAAAACAAATTGAAATGACTAAAACTCTTAAAGTAAAATACTTTTTAGGTAATAGATAATATACTCGCAGATTAAAATTCAAATAAAAAATTTATAAAATGTAAGCAGCAACAGCGAATATAATCAGCAACAGCGAATATAATCCGCCAATAAAAATCAACAATTAATATCTCAATAAATATCATAAAATGAATTTAATAAATTGAAGAAAAAAAAACGACATTTAAATAAAACGAAAACAAATCATAATTGTAATAATAGACTTCCCGTGGAGCACTCAGTTGTAATAATATTTGTAATCTTTTTTTTTTGCCTCTATATTTATTATATACCAATTAACGTTGATTGCGACAGATTATTAATAGCCCAAAACGAATGCTCTGCTTTATTACAGTTGATCCCAAATTTAGTTATCCAATTGCAAATGTGACAGCGCCGGTGGGACGTGATGCCTTCCTCACATGTGTGGTGCAGGATCTGGGCCCATATAAGGTATGAGAAATACTTCCCGAAGCTCTATTAATAGCAGCCCATCAAATCAGAGACAACCCACCCAATACAGCAGGCGAAACCCCTCGGCTCAATTACACACTCAATAAGCAGCCACAAAAACAACCAAACGTTCGCATTAATATTCATTAGCATTTTACCTCCAGCCAGTCAGACAGACAGACATACAGTCAGACGGGTATACTCGTTATCTCAAAGACCAAATCTCGACACCCAAAAACAACACCAACAACGAATGGAAATGAAAGTGAAAATAAAAACATAAATAGGGATATGCAGAGCTTAGCAATAACAAAAGCGAAAATCACATAAAAAGTAATTGAAATATGAATGCGAATGTGTTAAGCGAAGGACAGACAGCACAGCACAGCACAACACAACATAAAGTGGACGGGGAAGGGCTTTGAGGTTGGCATTTTGGGGGTAGGGAACATGCTTCATCATCGTTTCTATAAATGTCTGTCTGTGGGCCATGGCGGGGGGAGTGTGCAGCCACTGGTTCAACAACAAAGCCAAAGGTAAAACAGCATTGAAGCGCAAAGCTTTGTTCCGTCAACAGCCCCCCCCCGATTTAGCTACGCCCCCTAACTCCCGCCCACCGAAACCAACCCCAAGTTCCATGCACAATTAAGCGATGTTCTGCTTAAAGATAATTGAGCAGGCACTTGGGTGTAATTACTTATTTTATGCTGACAGTAAGGTTGGGTTTTTTAGACCCGAAAACTTAAATTCAATTTAATTCGATGCACAAATAATTCATTAGCCATTGATATGTCAACTTAAATGATGTAAATATTAATATGTACATATGTGTGTATATTTGTTAACTGGAATTAAAATTGAAATTGCTTAAATAGCTGCACACGTGTTAACATGTTGGCTCAGCTGAGACCCCAAATTGCTTCCCCAAGTCTGACACATTTACACATGCAAAGTGTTAGCCCGAAAGGGTTGTGGAATTTCTAGGAACTGGAAACTTAGAGGACAAGCTTTTGTATAACAAATATATGTATATATAACAAAATTTCAGGCTTGGCTTGCATGCTGTTTTATCGCATAATAATTTACCCGCGTAATTGTACAATTACTGTCAATGGGTGTGTGTGTGTGTGTGTGTGTGTGCGTGACAAACCAGCCAACTATTAGAGTTAGAAATAAAATAGTCGCATTTAGAAAAAGTTCTTGGAATAGGATTTTTCGATAATTGTGGTCGAGTGCATGCTCGCTATTTTATAATTTAAGAGAAAATGCATAGCCTGGGTAATCTGGCTAAATTAGTTGAATTATGGCAATATTATGGCAAATACCTTAAAAGAAATACAGAAACTCGTAAAGCACAACTGGGTAAAAAAAGGACACGGGGAAAGGGTTTGGCACATAAACAATATACCATTTCTTATGCATTTTCAATGGATTATAAAGAAATGCACAATAAAGAAAGCAAACATAAATAAAATACCAATTTTGGAAAGATAAGAGAAAAGCTCTAATTATATAATATTTTAACTTCTACTAAATAAAATTGCTTTTCCAAGTAAAAATCATTTAATATTTAAAATTTTTGCAATTAACTTACAATTTTTTACATCCCTTAAGTTCTTTATTATAATTAGTTAAAAGTTAACATTTTTATAAAAAACCATGTACACATATCCTGCCGTAAAGTTAATTTTTCTAAGAAATCAGAATATATTCATTTTTAATTTCATTGCGAATAAATCAAATTAATAAATAAGAAAACTTGTATTTAAATAAATTAATCTTTATTTTAATCTTTACATTTTGAATTAATGTGAAAACATTTAAAATATAATTATTAAAAGTAATGAAGCCAATTATAGCGTGCCTAAATAGCACTGTTAGCATAATAAATTAAATTTCTACTAAAAAATTAATAAATGTTATGTTATTGCTCATAATAAATTAATTTAAATTACATCATTTAGTTCAGCAAGATATAAATTGTCAGAAAGTCCAAAATATAGTTAGGCATTCCTTACAAAACAAACCAGCTGTTGGCTGTCACAAATTTTCCCTGGCAACACAAATAGACCATATAGGGGTCGTCTAGTGAAACAAGTACCCGCCTATTAAACTCCCAATTCTGTTTGATTTCCCACACAGGTTGCGTGGCTGCGTGTCGATACACAAACGATTTTGACCATACAGAATCATGTTATAACCAAGAATCAACGCATTGGCATTGCCAACTCAGAGCACAAGACCTGGACGATGCGCATCAGGGACATCAAGGAGTCGGATAAGGGCTGGTACGATCGAAACTATTAATGCCATTGATCCAAATCCGAAATATGTACATATTTTATTCATATATATGATTCGTTAATTTATACGCAGGTACATGTGCCAAATCAACACGGATCCAATGAAGAGCCAAATGGGCTACTTGGACGTTGTCGGTAAGTGAACAGAAGACAGAAAATCAAGCCAACTACGTGGGGCAATAAAAAAACTTTGGCCTTTTCCATTTCGTTTGTCAAACAATTATATGGCTCGTTGCCACGGTGGCGAGCCATTGTTCGAGCTGCTATTCGCGTTCGGTTTTGCGAGAATAAAATTGCAAAAAAAAAAAATCGAGTAAATACACTGCAGTCGGGTGTACATGGTGGCGCAATACTCGTTCACAAAATAATAAAATCTTGATGCAATCGAACACGGTCTAAATTATTATGTTGTAAAAAATGTATTTTAATATTTTGGGATTGGGCATTTTTTTGTCTCAATATCTTCAAAATACTTTTTGCTAAATTTGGAAAATTCTTTCTCTAAAATTATGGTTTATATGCATTCATTGTTTATGGATTTGGTCGCTTTGTTATGTGATCTTTCGAGGATGAGAAAAAATGTTTTTTAAAAAATTTTAAAATTGAGCAAGATATATAGCTAAAATCGAAATAACATTAGGGGACGCAGCAAAAACAAATCACATATATATATTTCAAGTTTCTCCAGCTTCTGTAGCGACATAGGGGAAAAAGAAACTGCGTTCATGCGGAGGGACAAAAAGGTATTGCGCAAACCCAAACTACTCATTTCACTTTGGGAAAGAGTATAAAAACAAAAATAAATAAATAAATTCGCCAACGGTGGCAACAAAACGTTTCCGCATCGCGGCAGTGCGAGAAACTGAATTGAGTTCGCTCGGTGGTTTATGAAAATTCGCTGGCTAATGCACACGACCAGCCAGGAAAGCATCGAGTGAGTGGGCAGCCCCGGTGGCAGCTCCCCTCGATTGAAGCTGCTTAAACATGTTTAACCGTCCACTGAACCGCAGAAATTGTTGATTTTGAATTAAAAACGGCGCACGGACCGAAACAGACGTAAGAAATGCGTCCGGCCTAGCAAACCCAGGTGCGGGTGCGAGTCCAGTTGCAGCTGCAAATACGAACACTAGTTGTCCATTTGCGGTCTTCAAATTTCGAGCCCCCCACCTCAGCCAACCCACCATAGTCAGCTGCCTAAATACCTTGCGCTGGCAAATCTAAATCAACGCGCTAAATATTTTAGCCGCCATGCAGCCGAACTCGTTCCTGGCGCCAAACACGAAAAACTATAATCAACTGTGTGTATTTGCAGTGGATAATCAGCACACCACAGCGACAGCAGCAGCAGCAGCAACAGGAACAGGAAGGCTGCTGAGGTCGGTGGAGTTGTGGTGGGTTGAGGGGGGAGGGGCGGGTAAAGCTCGTGCGGATGATTTTCGTGACCAAGTGCAGTTAAACAGCCGACAACAAACGGCACAGTTGGCAGCTCTGTCCGTTTGAATGCCGTTTCCCACCCACACAAACACACACACACACACACACACACACACACACACACACAAAAGCACAAAATGTGTGTGTGATACACGGGCACCCATACAAAGGCATTTTGGGGTCCGAGCAGCATTTAAGCTGATGAGATTTTTATAGACAACTGCATTTTGAGATTTTAGCAATTCTCGTTTTTGCCCCCATTGATAACTAAATTTCCAAATAAACCTTAAATATGACAATTAAAATAGTGAGTTTTGGGTAAATTGAATGTAGAGGAAAATTATTAAGTATTAAAAAATAAATTGCAAAAAATGTATATATTAAAAATTTCAGATCAGATTTCAGCTGAAATTGAAATTGAATTGAAATGAAATTAGTTTTATATTTTTATGAGTGAAAAATGGAAATAGATGTATAATTATCATTTTACATTTTTTATCAAATATCAGAACAAAAATTGTGTCGAAATTGCTAAAAATGGGAGCAAAGAATTTCACAACGTTTTCTCAATCGAATTCATGCACAAATTTTAAAAGTAAACTTTTAAGCAATTCTTTAACAAAAATAAATAAATAAATAATCATTTCTTTGTGTACAGAAATTTACACATTTTCTTGAAGTCTACAATTTTTTAAATGAATAAATAAAAAATTATTTCATTGAGTAGGAAAATTTAGACATTTTCTTTAAGTGTAGGCAAATAGAATATCATATTATCTCATAGGCAATCACAACCATTTAACTTGGTTGTTGTTCCTCCCTGGCTTTTGCACTCTCACTCTTACTCTGTTCAGTACAACTCCCGTTAAATACTATCCCTTACAATTTCTGACTTTTCTTTCAGCCGTAGCTTTGGCCACTTAATGACCGTTCAGTGGTCAGCACAGTTCAGTGCACAGTTGAATACGTCAGAGCTCTTTGTTGCCGGCTCCCTTTGCTCTATCCCCCTGTCTCCTATCTCCCGTCTTCGTCCCGCTACCCAGCTATAACAAGCTGTTTGTCAACACCAGTACATTTTTTGGTCATTTACCGACCACATAATTGCGGCATATCATATGCATATATACATATACACGTACCACAGGCGCCTATTCCTGCTCCATTGTTCGTTACACCCTGACATTTCCACGGCATTATTACGTTTTCCTGGTTTCATAGGTTTTCCGTTCGGGGCGCAAACATTCGCCGCTGCGGTCGTGGTCATATTACGAGAATATATAATTATACACGTTCACGAATTAAAAAAGAGCATATTCGGTTTAAGGCCAACCTGAGGAACGATTTAATCTATATATCTCTTCAGTTTTAAAGTTAGGTTTATTAAATTATAATTAGACATATTACTAAAAATCTCTTGAGAAGATCACCCAAAATGTTTGTAATGTTTATCTATTTTAGGGGTCGCAAAAATTTGTATCTCAAATAATTTTAGAGTTACCAAAATTAGGAAAACATTTTTCGGATGATCTCCTCTAAAGATCGACTCGAAAAATTGCCGTCACATAAATGATAAAAGTGAAAACCATTCTCGACTGCTTTAAGCAGATTTTATACTATAAAGAAGTATTGCGCAGCCGGTTACACCCGATTACAATGCTCCTACCTGTTTTTTATTTATTTTGTGAAGTTTTTTATGTTCCATTTTTTATTTTTTGTTGCGTCGCCGGGACATATGAAAAGTTTATCCTTTAAACAAAGGCGCAGACAAGGACTCATTTGTTGTGTGTTAAAGTGCATGCCAGGATATCATTTGGGACACATGAATATGAATCAGATTGCCAGCTGAGTGAATAATGAGTGCAAAATATTTAAATGCAATATAAAGTACAAATTACAAATACTTATTTAAAATGCGTTGACAATGCAGATCATATTACTGCAAGTCTTCCACACAGATGATATTTCTCATTGTATTTCTCTCTCTCTCTCTCTCTCTGTTTATATCTCTTTCTCTTTTTTATGTATTTTTTACAAACATTATCTGGCTGCGACGAACGTCTGGCGGCCTCGATTCAATTGCTGCTGGAACTGCTGTTGCTGCTGCTGCTGCTGATGTTGCTGCAGTACCGCCGGATATCCTAGATTATCCTACAAGCACGGACATGGTCGTACGGGAGGGCAGTAACGTGACGCTCAAATGCGCTGCTACCGGTTCACCAGAGCCGACAATTACATGGCGACGTGAAAGTGGAGTGGCCATCGAGTTGGCCAACGGCGAGGAGGGTAAGTCAGCATTGCCAATGGCTTTGGGACAAAAGTTTGGGTTTGGAGTATCCTCCACATATACATATGTATGTGTGCCTGTGTGAGTGTGTGTGTGTGTGTCCGTGGTAAGTACTTTTTGCTGTTGCTGTTGTTGTTGCCGCCTGCTGCATGAGGTTTGCCAGCCAACATTTTGGAGTACTTTTACACAAAAAGGCAGCGACCAAGCAGCAGCCAGCAGCTAGCGACTGGGTTATGGCCCAGCAGACAAGTGCCCAACAGCAGCGGGTACGTGGCCAAAGCGCCCTAGCACCTGTTTCCACCTGCACATTTTTTGCTCCCCCTCCTTCACCGCTGATGATGACGTTTGATGGCTGCACTGACAGAATTAGCGAGTGGCCAACCGAAACAGCGTGTGTACAGGGGCGGGGCGGGGAGGCGTTTCAATGTAGTAGTACCAACTGTTTTTCTAATTGGCCTTGAAGGGTCTGCGAGGGGAGCTTAACAAACTGCAATGTTGTTGAGGCTTTGATTTACAGCAGTTCAGTTGTTGTATGGCTATACAATAAAAATAAAACTAATCATTTTTAGTAAAATTTAGAGCCAAACTCACGATGAGTATATTTCAAAAATACACAAAAACAAATTCAATATTACAATATAATACAATAAACTTATTCGTAAAAAAACACCATAAATACACTAGTAAATATATTAATTAAATCCCTTTTATGCAACAAATTTTAATATTTATTTCTGTAAAAAATTAGACACAATTTTATTCTAATTATTTAAGAGTTTAGGAATGTACTCATTAATGAAAAAAAAAAAATTACTTAAAATTTTTTCTAGTCATTTATGAGTTTATTGATGTCCTCCATAATAATTATAATTGCATTAGAAATAATATTTATTGAAAAATAGTATAGTAGTATAGTATAATACACTCATGAATATTCTCGTGAATGCACGAATTTAATAGTTATAGCAGACTTTTGAATACTTTTAAGCAAACTAATTCAGGAGAATTAATTTTTTTCCCCTCACAAAATTCGCTCTGTGTATTCCATTGCATGAGCTATGCTATATAAGCAGGTCGGCCCTTATCAAAGTCCACACGAAAGGCCAAAATCAAAGGTTGCCTAGCAAAAGGTTTACAAAAAGTCCTAAAAAAAAGCAGCTCAGAGTAGCGGTCAAAAAAATCAGCATAAATAGAAAAGTTGGCGAAATGACCTTTTCACTGTGGCTTAAATGTCTGGCGCCCTATAAAGGCCAGTTCATTTGGACCATTGAAGTGCCCGCTACGATTTTTAATACGCGATGTGTTTTTGTGTTGCTGATTTCGTAATCTATGCTTGGGCTTTATGGCTTTGTCATTACATTTGCAACACAAAATAGGGTATACAAAGAGAGTAACATTAATATTATTTTAGAACGATGAAAGAAGAATTTTATTAATTTAAATAAAAATTAATTATTATAGGCATTTTAATTTTAAAGTAAAATAAAACTGACCCAAAATAAATTTTATTATTTGCGCACTGGAAATAAGGAAATATAATTCTCTTTACTACTTTTTATAATTTAAAAATATTTATAGATTTAACTTAAAACGGGTAGAAAAATAAAATCAAAATATTAAAAAAAAATAAAAAATATAAAATGTTCAAATTAGACGTCATTTTATATTCATAATCATAACAATAAAACTGGATTCAGTCGTTAGGGTATTTAGTGAGCGGTGCTTTAAGCATACCAACAGTTTCTTGTTTTTAAATTGCCTGCTGTTTGTGGGCTAAAAGTTTTTCTGTATTTGAAATTTGATTATTTTGGTTTGGCTGTTCAAATGAAATCATGGCGCCCGAGTAAAGTTTTTATGCTATTTTAGCGTGGCGCGATTTTGGCGTTCATTTCGACCAAATTACACGCTTCTCGTGGCTATTACGTTTAATGGCCGCACAAAAAGTGTGGCTAATAAGCAATGCGGCCAGTCTGGCATTAAAGTCGGACGGCGACCTGCGCTGGACGAATCAATAAACGAAAAATCTGCTTATTACTCGTATATTTCGCTGCCGGGGGACGGTACGTAATAATATCAAGCGCAAACCAGCCAGTACTTCCGCTTCCGGTACAACCACACACACACACACACCCAGTCATAGGCACATAAATAGATAGAGGACATATCCATATCATCATCATAGTGCACTTGCAGTCTGTGCAGCTGCCGGCTTAGGTACTATGCAATTTATATAATAAAAATCCAGTTTGGCTATCAAAACAGGATATTTTAGACACCCATCTAACCTTCCCTTCCCCCCCACTAAAGACCATTTTGCATGGCGAACAGCATCATAAAAGTCGCAAAAAGTTTTCGCTTTTGTATGCAACTTTTGTTGTACAAAATAAACCCCAACAGCCAAATGCATGAAAGAGCTTAAGCGAATGTAATAACTATTATTACATGGCCAAAACATTTTGTAGATACATTTGTAGTTACAGCTCTTGTAATTGCGTAGGTGCTTTCGTTGGGTGCCAACTTTCGCAAGTCTGTCTATTCAAAGGAAAGGATTAGTTTTGACAGGAAATAGTCAGATAAGTAGCTGCAGAAATAATATATTTAGTTCAAGGTACTTAAAATTATTACTCACAGACAAATTTATAAGTGCATATTTTTTAATAATGTGTTCACTATTATTTATGTAGTTCATTTAAATCAAAAAATAGTCAAAATTAAAATAGGAAATAAAATTTATAACACTTTCTATCTTTTCTATCAATTTATACTAGCGGGTTCGTGGGATCGTGATTAGTTTTATTTTAAAATTTTTAATAATATTTCTAGATGTTGCAGAAACGCAATTCATGTATTGAACTAGGTAATAAATATTCAAATAAGAAAAAAATGTCCATCTTCACCAACATTCTCTCGTAGTTTGGGAATTATGTGTTTATATTTTATTCAGTTCAATTTTAAATATTTTCTCATTTACAGTTGCCAGCATTGAGGGCACAGATCTGATCATACCCCAAGTAAAACGTCAGCACATGGGCGCCTATCTATGCATAGCTTCCAATGGAGTGCCGCCCTCAGTGAGCAAAAGGATAACACTTGTGGTGCATTGTAAGTATCAATATATATAAAAAAAAATTTTTGATTTTCATATTTAAATATTTTTATACCCTGAACCCATTGAAAATGGGTGAAACAGGGTATTATGGTTTTGTTGAAATGTATGTAACAGGCAGAAGGAGGCATCTCCGACCCC
>SCDY01000135.1:0-92903 GCA_004143825.1 Drosophila micromelanica | reverse complement strand
GGGGGGGGGGGGGGGGGGGGGGGGGGGGGGGGGGGGGGGGGGGGGGGGGGGGGGGGGGGGGGGGGGGGGGGGGCTGCTTACTGACAAGTTACAAAGTTGTGCAGCGCGCGCGAAAGCAATTAAAAGTGCCATCAAAATTTGATTAACACGCGCCGTTTGCAGCTCATTAAGTCAAAGTTTTTTGGAGTAAGGCCAGATTAGGGTTCGTGTGGGGGTGGGGGATGGGGGATGGGGGGGTCGGGGTTGGTTGATTGGGGGTTGCTCACTTACCGCTGCAAACCAGAGAGCCAATGCGATAGGGCGGAAAATTGCCACAGAGATGCATGCCCGAATCCTCGGGCGTTGAGCATATGTAATCCTGATCCTTGGAGAACTCATAATATTGCGAGAGGCTGCGGGTTTTTCATATATGGGTAAAGAAAATTTGGCCGATTGCGTATGGTTAGAAAAACAAGTTGCGAAAAAAACCAGACAGACAGAAAGTAAAGTTATATATATATATATTGAAATATATATATATAGTGGGGAAAAAAGAGAGTCGGACAGAAAGAGAGAAAGAAAAGAGAGAGAGAGAGAGAGAGAGAGAGAGAGAGAGAGAGCACAAAAAATAGTCGTTCTTTAACAATTAAATATTCATATAATATTTTAGATCATATTATTAATCGATACGTCGAGTAAATGCCATTATGCGATTACGAGTAGTTGATAACATTTAAATATACATGGACAATTTGAGATAGATATTTTGAATAGTTCTATGAGAATTATTTGAATTGAGTTTCGTTTAGTTTGCTTTTCCTTTTTTTTTTCTCTTTTTTTTTGCATGAAAAATTTGGTGCTTAAATTTTGAGTTTTGAGAATTATGCGGCTTTACAGCGAGACAGCCATATATCACTAATTAGAGTGAGTGACAGAGAGAGAGAGAGAGTGAGTGCGTGCGAGAGCGAGAGAGAATAGCGTGAGCGTGAGACACGTTGATCCAATGCAAAGTCCAATACAAACGTGAAAGTGAGACAATGATAAGCAGTGAGTTAAGCGAGAGAGAGAGAGAGATAGACAGAGAGAGTGAGAGAGTCAAAGAGCGAGTGAGCCTGTTAGAAGGCAAGCTTTGAGCTGTTGATAGCAGCAAGTGCCAAGCTTTGAGCGTGAGTCAAAAGCTTGTGCGAAGCAAAAGCATCAAGCTTTGAGCTTTTCAAATAAATTCTTGTGAGCGTGAAAGTTTCCAAGCTTAAGCCTTGCATATACTAAAATCAAGTGATAGTTGGAAGCAGCAAGCCAAAAGCTTTTCAAAGCGATCGTAAGCTTAAAAAGCTTTGAAAAAAATAGAAACACGTCGAGCTTTGCCTTTTGAGAGCAAAAAACGATCGCAAGCAGGACAGACGTAGAGCCAGCGAAAAAGGCACACAAAAGGTGTGTGAGTGAAAAAGAGAGACAGTAAAAGAGAGAGAAAAAGTGAGCGTGCCCGAAGCTTAGGCAAGATCAGAGAGCGTGCACTGCAAATGCACCACACAGCAAAGTACAAACACAACTGTACCTGAACCAAACGACGAGAGAGAGAAAGAGAGAGAGTGCGACACAGACGGCGAGCGGGCGAGCGAGAGAGAAAAGCAGAGCGAGCTCAAAATGGCGACTAGGCCGCCAAAAAAAAAAAAACGTAGACATTGAAAGTGCGCACTCAAAAGAAGCAGCCACAAAATTAAAACGTAATGCGAAAAAATTAAAAATAAAAAGAAACCAAATAATAAGTGAATGAGATAAAAAGTATATAAAAAAAAAAACAACGACGAAGAAGCAGCTAAAGTAACGGCAAAGCAATTTAAATTAAACGCGCGACGCTGCCGCAAAATGGACAAAGGGGTCGCGGAATGCGACAGAGGGGCGAGAGGATGGAGAGGGGCGGGGCGCACCACACAAAAATGTCAACGTTAATGTACGTGTTGGCGTGTGTGTGTGTGTGTGATAATAAAATGTGTTTAATATGCACGTGCGCGCACCAGCAACAAACCCAACAAAAAAAATAAAATAAAAGAAAGTTAAAAAAAACCCTAAAATAAAAAAATGAGAAATTCCTGGCAACAATTCGCGCGCGCAAAAGTATGCAAAACTTTTGTGTATGTGTATGTGTGTGTGTGAAGTATGTAATGCGACTTTAATTTTGATTATTGTTGTAGCTTCCATATCGTGGCAAGCTGTGTAGAGAGAGGAAAGTTTCGGGGGGTTCGTTTAGCTAGGGGCCGGGCAGCTTTAAATACCTTTGCAATAGAAACTGATGGTTTTTCCTGTAAAAAGAGTTGAGCTTACAAAAGATACGCACACATACATAGATAACATGTGGTAGTAGGTGCCAGTAAATTCGTGTGTGTGCGTGTGTGTGTAAGTAAAAGTAATTGCAAATAACTAACACAGCACAGCAGAATTTGCTTGCCAGTACAACTGATGGGAAAATCTGCAGGGGATGCGCTCTAAAGAAAAAACAAAAAACTTGTGTACGTGTGTGTGTGTTGGGTGTTGAGTGTATCTGTGTGTTGTGGCTAATTGGTGTGCTTGTAAGGAACTTTTCCCATTTTTTTGGGTTAACGCTTCTTGGGGTCAGTTTCACATTAAAAAAAAAAACGCAAACTAAAACTTAAAACAACGAAAAGAGTAACAGAAAAGAGAAAAAGAAAGACACACACACACATCAAACAAATAAACACACAGTCAAACAAGTAGAACACAAGAAGGAAAAAAAATATGGAACACTTTTGTGTGTAAGTTCAAGTGGAAAACTGTTGCTTAAAACATTTACGAATACGGGGACACACACGAGTACGAGTACAAGTATTCACTACGACAAAGACACAGACACACACACTTAAAGGAGGCTACAAAAACATTACGAGTAACTAGTACCTGCTGCAGGTGTGCGAGGGTAAGAGTGTAAGAGTGTGTGTGTGTGTATATGGTATTTCATTCGTGTTTAATAGGAATTGTGTGGACTAAAGGCTGATGACCCAGTGTCCGCAAAATGCCCTCAAAATAGCGAGAAGCGAACGAGAAGTTCAAGATAATATTGGCCTTGGGAGCAGCGTTTACAGAAGCAAGCAGCTGGAAATTCTCGTAAAATGACAAGAAAAAAACGTATAGATTTCTTGTGAATCTATTGAAAAGAAAGAAGAGTTTAGATAAGCGCTACGAAGCGCATCGAGAAAAGCAGAAAGCGAGCATTTAGATAAGCAAATAACGCTTAAAATCTAATTGGGGGAGCTCGAGATGATAAAAGAAGCCGTGAAGCAGGCAAAAAGCATTTAAAGAAAATATTAAGGAAGAATTAAACCATATTGTTTATCAATTTTTGCTTGATCGTTCCTATTCGGCGGCTCTTTATACTTATTACTGAGTTTTCATTAAATTGATGTTCTTTTAATTTCTTATTTCGCTTAGGTTAGCTTCGCTTCTCCCTGAAATTTGTTGCCTTATTTGGCTTGACTTGTTGCATTACTTCTTCCGCTTCTCGCGGACACTTCAGCATCATCAGCTTTAGTGTGTTAGATAAGTTTTCGTCTTCAGTGTTGCGTAACGTGTTATGCCAATAGTTCAGCAGTGTTGTGTTGGGCAACTGTTTATCAAGCAGTTGTTGTATTGTTGTAGTAGTAAGGGGCTAGTTTATATAGTCTATATATAGTTTAAGTTTATATATATATATATATATATTTATGTAGTTTAAAAGTATAAAGTATTTTAGTTGTATATTCATATATCTGCAAATATTACGTTTTAGGTGTACGAAGAGAGAACCAGAAAGAAAGAGATTCGTTAAGTGTACATTAAAACATTTATATTGAGCCAAGTGTTTGGGAGCAACTATGGGATAGAAAGATAGATATAAAGAGAGATAGATCTGGGGTACAAAGGGAGCGGCTAGCTAGAGCTGAGCAAGTGGAGAAAATGGGGTTGAGTGCTTGCGATATATCGTATGAATTGCGATATATCGCTAGGGGGTTTTAGATAGCCAGCGAGCGCTTGCTTAAGGTTAACGGGTTAGTCAAAGAAATAACAGTTAGGGGGAGAGAGGGAGAGTTACAGAGAGAGAGAGAGAGACTTAAATAGAGAGAGCTATTAGACAACTAGGGTTTATATATGCGTGTGTGTTGTTTTTGTTGGTTGTTGTTGTTGTGTTGTTAATTAAATCTATTTAGTATTTGTGTGGCATTGTTTTTGGTATTTTATTTGTATATATATTATTTTGATGTAATTTGGTTTTGTGTGGATTGGTATTTAAAAGGGGGAAAAATAAATCATTTTATCTTACGAGTTAACACGGACTCGAACTCTGTACACTTCAGGTAGTCCCCTGTAAACAAAAAGTTTGTTCCCGGTATGATTTTTGTTTTAGTTTTCTTGTATTTTTATTTTTTTGTATTTGGTATTTATTTCACTTGCTAATTGGAATAAAGTTTTTAAATTTCAAACTCAATACGATAAACAATAAGTGGAAAAATATAGGATCGTAGTAATTTGACAAGAATTTATGTTTTTCATAATTTTTTTTAACACTTCTTCACTTGGCTGCCAAATTATTAACTCAAATTGTGTTGTAACCAATAGTTTGGTATTTTTTTTAATTTAATCGTTTTTCGACTTGTTTCAAGTACAACAAATGAAAGGAAATTAGAGGAAATAAAAATTAAAAATAAAATAAAGAAAAGAACTGGAAAGTATTAAGATATGTACATACATATATATATGTGGTATTTGTTGTGGTATACTTGTTGTAATATTTCGGGTGGTTATTGTTTGTTGTTGTTGTACCTGTTAGTTATAGTTTCTGTTGATTTTGTTGTTTGTTTGTTTGGTCTGTTGTCTGCTCATAAAAAAAAACTAAACAAGAGCCCGCGCCTGCCCTTTGTGAATGGCTCTTAAATTGTTGCTAAATGGGCGAATGTATCGCAAGTTGCTTTCGCACGTGACTGTACAAGGGTCCACATGTGTTACATTTCAGTGAAATGGATGTGTTTGTGTGTATGTCTGAGTGTATGTGGTTGTGGTCGTGTGCTGGCAAAAAAATTCACAAT
Organism: Drosophila micromelanica; assembly: GCA_004143825.1. Taxonomy (NCBI): domain Eukaryota; kingdom Metazoa; phylum Arthropoda; class Insecta; order Diptera; family Drosophilidae; genus Drosophila; species Drosophila micromelanica. The sequence goes on along the minus strand of SCDY01000135.1, from coordinate 87,849 downwards.
GTAACACAAAACTGCATACGAAAAATTCGCGACGGAATATAAAAAAATAAAGAAATACAAAAATACAAAAAACGAACAGCGATCTGTAACTTCAAGCCAAGCCGAAGTTTGAATACCCTTGCAGACATAAGCCATATAACATTCACTCCCAAAAAATATTAATAAATTCCATGGAGTATATAAAGTTAATTCTATAAAATAAGTAGAAATAAGATATAAATTTAATGAAACAAAATAGAAAGCATGTTCTACTTAAATCGTTATTCCAGAAGTTTTTCCCCAAAAAAAAAAACAAATTGTTGTCTGAAGACATTTTGTAAAAAATTCATCCAAGAAATTTTTGTTTTTTTTAAGATTTTTTTTTTTATATTTTTGGTACAAAAATATAAGCAATAATTATGCAGAAATCAGATAGTTATTCACACGAATTCTGAAGTTTTGTCTAAAGCTTTAATTAAAGCTGAGCCAAGTTTCAGTCACATAGCAGAAATAAGACATAAGTTCGGGTGACACAGACAGACAGACCTTAATTGGATGAAATATGCAAAATTAATTAAACCGTAAACACTTTAACCCATTTAACAGTAAATAAATTGGCATAAGAACACGTTCTGCAAGGGCCATATCAAATAAGTTGGCTTGAATAAAATCAAATACAGATACAAATATAAATACTTGGGAGCCTGGTTACAAATCTGGGCGCAGCACGGTATGTATACAGACATTATATATACATAATTATGAACAAGTAGCCATAAATTCTAATTATATATCATACATACATATGTACAAATCGCATTTGTCAAAGCAAATGCGGGTGCTATCAAAAATCAATAATTAAATCCAAATGATATATATATATATTAATTTCATTTCGACGAACGATGTGAATTTCACACCACACGAATTGTGCTGCCCATTTAAATAAAAACAGAAAAATTGTATATATACAAAAAATATAAAAGAGAAATTTGCATCAAGCGAAATTATGAAATGCGGCAAATGGAAATGCAATCAAAATATATATGGGTCATTAAAATTTGCATTGCCGGCGAAATATTTACATTAACTATGCCAATCAGCGGAAAATGGCGTAAAATTAACACCTGAAAGTGTGGCCTATTTTCCGGCAATGCAATGCAACAATAACAAAAAGGAAATCAAATAAAATTAACTATATATACAATTTTTGTGCATGCAAAACAATAACGCAAAAAACTGCATCAAAAAACTAGGCATAAAAAAATTGTTGCCTACTTTTGCTGTGTCCATCTGCGAGTTGCTGACTGTAACCAAAGACAATATAAAGTGTTTATATTGTCTTTGCTGTAACATAATGCATGTGTGTGTATGTGTGTGTGTGTGTGTGTATGTTTGTGTGTGTGTGTGTAAGTGTGTGTGTGTGCTGTTGCTGCTTTCACTGACACACACAGAGGAGGAGAGGAAGATAAATGGTTGTTGGCCAAGTTTAAAATCTTTACCAGCTGCCAAAACCACAAAAACGGAGGCTGGAAAAACTGTTAAGGGTAGCCGGCATTTTGATGTTGGTTTTGCGCAAGTGACCATGGAGGTGACATATGCTTATGTTAGGGTCATAGTTTGGCTTAAATGATTTTACTGATTTTTATTCAATGGTCAAAAAACTCTACAGGGAATAGTTTAACAATAAAGCAACCCAAGTCGAAAAATAGCTATTATGAATTTGAGAAAACATGTCAAACTAACTGATTGTTTAACATGGTTACTGATCACTGAAGTAAATTGTATTTCTCCGTGGTCACTTTACTGTGCTGTCAAACACTTTTCGTGTGCGTTTCTTAACACTGCAACGGCAGCCATGGGGAAGAATACTTCATCAAATTGAGGTGGGGCCCATTGCATTTAATATGCAAATTGCTATTGTTAGACAAGGACAGCAACAGTAGCTTGTTGTTGTGTGTGTGTGTGTGTGTGTGCGTGTGTGTGTGTGGCTGTAAGCTTTCAGCTGTGGCCAAAAATCAAAAGCAAAGCCAACAGAAAAGCAAAAAACATGAATCAGCAGCCAGGCAGACCAAGAGAGAGCGAGAGAGACAGAGATAGAGAGCAATTAAGAGTGAGAGTGAGTGTGACAGAGAGATCGAGAGACAGAGAGCGCGAGAGAGAGCGAACTTCTCAAAGCCTGAAATGAGCTAAGCAGCTATCAAAAAACAAAGAAAAATAAATCAAATAAAGCCAAAAGATAACCAAAAAATTCAAAATTATATATCTAAAGCGATATAAAGATATATATACATATATGTAGAGCTATATGTATTACATCAAAATACATATTTTTTAGGCGCCTGCAGACAGAGACAAACATTTTTGTTCTTGTCTCGTTGTCATCTCAGTTGAACGTCCGTTGCCCCCCACAAAGTTCCCGATCCAAAAGAAAATCAAATAAAAAATGAAACCACAAAAAAAAATGTTTCCCATAATATCATTTGGTTCGCCACGTTCCACTTACGTTATGGGATAGATCATGCCGTCGGGTCGATCCAAAGTGCAGCGCTGCCTCAGAATCCCCTCCCAGAGCTGCACCCCAATAATGCCAAAGATGAAGAACACAAAGAAGCAGAGGAGCAGCACATTGCCCAGCATGGGCAGGGTGTCCAGCAGCAGCATGACCAGGATTCGCATACCTACAATGGGGGGATGAAACAACAAAAACAAGGTACACAATAGTTGTTGCCTCTGTCCAACCAACCCACCCCCAACCCCTCCAAGGGGTGGGTTCCCACTTACTGGGAATACGATTAATAGCCCGCAGGGGTCGCAACACTCGAATTGTTCGTATCGCTGTCAAATTCAGGTTCTCCACGTGCATCACATACTCGAGCAGCCCGGCCAGCACGATGAAGAAGTCCAATCGATTCCAGGAGTCCGCCAGGTAGGTGTTCTTGCCGCACATGCCCATCGCCACCATTTTGATGGTCATCTCCAGGGCGAAGAAGGCGAAGATGATGTCATCGAAAATCTGCGTGCGACAGATGCAACAGCAACAATAATTGAAATTTCATTTATCTTAAACAAATTGATTTGCATGTTTTTCCGCTTCTGTTTTATATATTTAAGAATTTTAATTTACTGACTGAATCCAGCTTTGAGTTTCTTTAAATGCTTTTTTTAATTTCGAAAATCATGTTCTTCGACTATTTAAAAATTCTTGTTTTGTCTTTTTAACTTTCCAATATTTGAAAAAAAATTTAATAAATTAAATGTAAACTCATTACAATTTTTTAATTTGTATCGCAACCTTAATTTTTTTTCTTAACTGCTCGAAAAATGTATTTAAGATATTCAGATTAATTGGAAAATTTAATGTTAATTACTGTATATTTAATTCCCAGATGGAAAAGTCTTAAAAGTTTTCTTAAGAGATTTTTTCTATCTTTCTTTTTATAGAAAATATGAATTCAAATTTAATTTTCTTTTTTAGTTTCCCATTCATAATTTTTTTCTTTATAATTATTTATCACTTCTCACACTTAAATACCTTTGATTTACTTTAAATAGTTCTTGATCTCTCCAAATTTCAGCAACTTTAAGTTCTCATTGTCTAAATGTTGCCAGTCACTGGAAATGGAGGAGCGGAGTGGGATTGCGAGAATCAACTCAGTTAGTGCTTAGAGAAAAATGTGGTTGACACTTGTCAAAATGAGCTGTTGTCCACTTTAGCTACAACTACGTGCTGCCACATCGTGCATGTAGTTGTGACCCACACACACCCACACGGACACTCACACACACACACACACTCACACACACAGACCCTGACGCACATCACATCAGTGTTAGGCGCATCCCTGGAGGTGTTGCCCCGCCTCAACACAATGGTCCCATTCTCGTCCTCGGTCTCAGTTTCAGTTTTAGTCTCGGCCACTGCTCAAACAACTCTCAGCAATTTGGGCGCCACTTATGTCCTTGTCGTGCTTCCTTCCAAGCTCCTGGCCAGGCCCGTATTTGTTCTTGTCCTCAATCTCATTCTCATTCTCATTCTCGTTGTCATGTTGGCCTCGTGCCTCGTTCCTGTTGCCAATTTGGCGCCCTTCGCACGCTTTACACTTGGCTGCGGCCAAAATGTCTGCCTTCCATATCATTTACAAACATTTTCGCACGTTGCGCTCAACATTTTCTATACGCTGTAGCTCTGTAATTGCCCCCAGAAACCCCAACGTACACCCCCCTCCCCCGTCCCTACTCTCCACTGTGGCCCAGTGCGTTGGCTGCCTAATGAGCCGAAGTGCCTGTTTGATGTCATCAGCAAGGCAGACAGGAAGTGAGCCAAAAAATTGCTTAAATAAATGACAGTTAATGTGACGCCAGCGGTGACAGCTTAAGGTTGGGGCGAAACACAACGAACGAGGGGGGAAGGGGGTGGGGGAGCTGGGAGTGAGGAGTGAGGAGGGGCGTGGCTTGGAGCCAGGTAGACATTCTATTCTAGATTTACTCACCTGCAGTATCCTGCAGCGCGGCTTCAGACAGGTGTCGTCCACACAGGGCTGGTACATGCCCAGAGTTATGCAGTTCAGCAAAATAACGAGAATCGAGATGCGCTCGAACCACGTGTCCAGTCGAAATCGAAATCGAATCAGTCGAAGGATACAGTTATCGAGTTAAGGAAACAAGCCGAAATGACAAGTGCTGTAAAAAAACCCTCTAATCGAGAGCGCCCAACTAAAGAATACCCTGTATATCAACAATCCCTTTGAATGAATTTGAAAGAATGCTCTAGTTTAAAAGTTCCATAATTGAAAATAAACTTGATAAGTAACGAGAATCTAGACTGCATTTCAATTTTACCCCACAATACGTAAACTATACTTTAAAAATAATATATGTCGATTATTATCGTTATTTAATGTTTTATTTTTATTTGAGGTTCTTAGTTTTTGTGAAAATCAAATAATGTCATCATGTCCTTCTGCTGGTTAGTCCTAACAAAATTGTAAGTAACTGTACTTTGCAGCGATGAAGACAATTCTGTCTGTCTGCTGCGAACTTCATTAGGCCCATTTCAGTGATTTATAATGGGTATCGAAATGAGTTTGCAAAGCGATTGCCTGCTGTCTGTTGGCTCGCTTTGTGTGCTGATTTAAGCAAAACAACTCGAGCGCCCGAGCAGGGACAAACCGAACAAATTGCGTCCCTGCTCGGGCGCCAGCCCATAGTTGCTGGCTGGTCGGGCGGGCGGGCAGGCAGACAGGCAGGCAACTGACATAGCTACGACAAGGCACATCCCGGATAGTAGATAGCAAGATAGCAGAGAGCTGTTTACCATCGCCTCTAATGCGCACTCAAGTGCTTGTCAACTTGGCTGCATTTCGTACTCGCTTTTCCTTCTCCCATGTTGCTGTTGCTGTTGCAGTTGTTGGTTCGTTGTGGTTTCACTTTAAGCAAAACGGCAAAGAAATAGCACAAATTGATGACAGTTACTCAGTCATTCAGCCAGTGGAAGCATAATGCAATGCTGCAGTTGTGGCAGTTCGAGCAAGAAGTTCGTAAGCCTTTTAGCCGGCATATTAGCCATTCAGTGCATTCGGGCACTCAGTCTCAGATTATGTGCCAGTTGAAAGCTGTTCGCTCCATCAGGATCACGGGCTTTTGGTTTTCTGTTCGCTCTCACACAAATAACTGCTAATGTTGCAAAGTTTAAGTCCATGAAAACAAGCACAATAATGTCTGATGGATGGTTTTGTCCACACAGATTAAAGTTTCAACCGTTGCACTGAGCGAGCAGCGCAGCGAGAAGCGGTGCGAGAAGCGAAGCGAGCTGCGAAGCGCAACGCAATCCATCGAGAAGGTAAAAGACAAATGGTTGATACAAAATGAGAAGCGAGGTGAGAAGCTAATCAGTAAATTGGGTTACAAACTCAAAAGTCATGGAAAAAGTGAGTAGAGCAGACAAGGAGTTGGGAGTTGAGAGAAGCAAAGCGAGAAGCTGACAAAAAATTTAGTTAGTTAAAGGGAATATAGTAACAAATAAATTAAGAATGCAAAAGTGAAAATAAACTGGAAGTCGACCATGAAATTAAGCAAGCAACAAGGTAAGGTAACTTCTCGATTCGCTTCTCGCTGCGCCACGCACCACAACTGATGAAAAGACCGCAATGTGGGCAGCATATTTGCTGTAAAAACATAATCAGTTGCATTCCGAGCTCAGTTCTCAATACAAAGCCAAGGCCAGAGGCGGCAGGCAGGACTGTGAATGGTGTGGGGAGAGAGCTTTGCTTTAATGCATGCAAAATGCGCACCAAGGACCAATTTTTTATGGCCGCGCGCAATTACGAGACGCACGAAAAATACCAACAAAAATAATAAAGGAGCCGAAAAAGCAAAAACAATACGCCAAATGTTTACGCTATTAACGCACAATTAAAGATAAAAATGAATGGAACAATGGCAACAATACACAACACACAAAAACAACAATAACAACAATAGAAATGAAGGGAGAATCGACGGGGTCCTTGCAATTCATTAGAAGCGGCCGGACGAGCGGACAGTGAACAGCGGGCGGGCACAAAGCGGGATAAATGGACAGCATATGCAGGTCAGGTCGCCAGTGTCATAAAAACAAATGTGAAAAGCGCAGACGACACACACACACACACAGTCACAGACGCACAAAAGGTCAGAGCTGGGCTGAAGTTTGACACGGGTTTTGGTGGGGTAGGGTGGGGTGTCAGAGGCTGGGAATTGGGGGCCTGTATAAATATTGCAGCAGCTCAAATACGCGACACTGGCGCAAGCTCTGCATTCCGGCCGTATAACTGCACGGGGTGGTGACAGGGGCAGGGTGGGGGGAGGTTAGGTGCCTGGGAGGTATGGCCGCTGTGGTGGGCTGCCATTATTTTTGATTTGGCGCGCAGCGACGACGGCAAAGGCCACCAAACCAACAGTAAACAAATTAAGTCGAGCGTAAAGTCGGCCAACACAGGCGGCAAATGGGGTGTGTGTATGTGTGTGTGTGTGTGTGTGTGGTAGCAGGGGCCAGGGGCTTGAGGGGGTTGAGCGCCACGCATGCGAGCGTGCAAAAATCGCAACAAATTAAAAGACTCGCAAACAAAACAAACAAAAACAAAAGCGAAAAAAAATGAAAAAAATAAAAGGCGGCCGTGAAGCCGCTGCAGTTGACTGGACACGAATAATTCGTGAGTACCCGAAAGGAATCAAAATAATAAAAATGAAACACAAATCGAAGGCCTGCAAGCAATCAGACAGAAAGACCGAGAGCAATACTTGAGATAATTGGCACGAGCTGAAGCCAAAGAGTTGTTTATTAAAAATCGGGTTCTCACCCATATGTTTTTGAACCCAACCAAAAACTTCTCGAAATCTGTGGACGAGTGCCAAAAAGTGTGTCTGCTTTGAACAAAGTGAGTGTACTCACGAGCACCAAATGCTGCCGATTGAGAGTGTTAGTTTGGCAATTAATATGGATCAACAATGTATGTACATACATATTTTAAAGGCTTGGGAACTTGTTCTTGTTCTAAGAGCTACATTCGCAATTCAAAATTTTGAAATTTTTTTTTAAATGCGTAAGGGGGGAGTACACGATTTTTTGACCAAAAAAAACATCAAATTTTATTTTAAAATATTTACATATTTCGAATATTTGAGACAAATCATGAGTAAAATGCCTTCAAACATGAAAATCGGTTCACTTTTGACAAAGTTGTGCAAGTTTGAAATATGGGAGCTATGGGTCCGAGAACTTTACTTGTCAAATTTGTTGTCGATTTGGACATGATTTTTGACCAAAAATTAGATCCTCTCAGAATCAGTTCAAGTGATGTTTTTTATGCTATTTGAGCCAAATAAAATCGATTAAAAGTATAAATTCAAAATTCTAAATTTTAAAACATTTTTATTTTGAAAATGAGCAATGGGGGGGGGGGGGTTTTTTTCATGGTTTTTTTGCCAAAAAATTCAAAATAAATTTTATTTTCGAAAATGCATATATTTGGAATGTAGATTTAATCTAGAGAACAAATCATGACCAAAATGCCATCAGACACGAAAATCGGTTCGGTTTTGACGAAGTTATGTGAGTTTGAAATATGGGAGTTGCGGATTTTTGTCAGTTTTGGCATGTTTTTTTACCAAAAATTTGACCCCTTCAGAATCAGTTCAAGTGATGTTTTTTATACTTCTTAAACCAAATAAAATCGATTAAAAATATAAATTGGCAATTTGAAATTTTGATAAAATTTTTTTTTTCAACAATAAACAAGGGGAGTTCATGATTTTTTTACCAAAAAAATTCAAAAAATTTTATATTTTAAATGTGGAATCAATTGAGAGAATAAATTATGACGAAAATGCCATCAAACATGAAAATCGGTTCAGTTTTGACGAAGTTATGGGAGTTTGACCCGAGAGCTTTACTTCTCGCAATAATTTCTAATTTAGAAAGATTGAGTCTATATTATCGATATGTACCTGAGAAGCGTATGAAAGCTGCCTATGCATCGGTTTCTTATTGATGAATGAGTTATTAATTTTAAATTGATTTCAATTCTGTTTCCTTGATTCCTGAAATCGTTGCTCGGCAAACGGACACATGAGCCACGCAGACGGACGACCTGTTGACCGCTTTTGAGTGGTTCTACTCGAAACGGAATTGAAGCTGAAGCATAAAGGCATGTAATAGTTCTCAAGCCCGTGGTAATCAAAGTCTGAGGTCACGGCGGTTAAGTGGACAGGGTGATGGGTGGTGGGTGCTTCGAGGGGTGGTTCGGCTAATGGGGCTGCCGTAATTCATTGCTGTTAAGTGCGAAAAGTGGAGGCCATAATTAGTTGTGGGCGTGGATATCGCATTACTTGCGCGCATGCTAATGATGTGTACCAGCGCTCCCCGTCCCCCCTCCCTCTGACAAGCTTCTTAAGTGAATTCCGAGGGGAGGGCGTGGTTGTCCTTGCAGGTGGCGTTCGGCACTCTAAGAGCGCCGTAAAATAGATGGCAACATTTTTAAGTTTTGTGGCAGCATCAGCAGCTGCGTTGATGCAGCATGTTGCATGTTGCACACAAGCTGGCAGTGGGGAAAGGTCACTGAAGAGACAGCGACTTGAGGCGGCGACACGACGGCGGCGTTGCCAGCAGCAAAGTTTTTAACTGAAATTAGTTTACCCAAAAGCAATTTTCAATGGGCGCCGAGGGAACGCATCGGGAGTTGTGGTTGTTGCCATAAAATTGATTATGGCCAATGCCAATTGAATTGCGTCGAGACGCCAAAGCTGCCAAACTTGCATGAAATTGGACGCAAGTGCAACAAATCGTTGCACACGATAAACAATAATTGCACCGGAGAAAGAGAGGGGGAGAGAGAGATGGAGGGGGGTGAAACTTTTGTGAGCATTGCGCAAAACAGAAGCAAAAACGTCATGAAATCTACTTCAAGAAGTTTCAAATAATAAAAGATTGGGTAAAAGTGCTGAAAAAGGGAGGCGGCAGCTGAACAATGTCAAAATCAAAATTTATAGCTAACAATTAAGTGGGAGCGGGTGATGAGGTTGCGGGGTGCTGGGTGTCCAAGGGTGCGATTATCGTGTTATTGTAGCTCACTGAGCAATGCAATTGGCAATTGGCAGTAGTTGGCAGTTGGTAATTGGCATTGGGAATCTCGATAGCCAAAACGGAACCGAACAGGAAACGGCAAAAGAGACGCCACAAAGATGCGGCGGCAACGGCAGGCAAAATGGCCAAATTGGGAAATGGGCGAATGTAATAAATAGTTTAAGTCAAAATATCTATATATATATATATATATATATATATATATATATATATATATATAATTTGTTGTTGCAGAGCGCCAATTCGATGTGCGGCTTGGCTAAAGCTAAAGGCAAGGCCAAAATAAAACAGCTCAACAAATTTTCCTTTCGAATTCCCAAACGGTTTTAGCGTGCAACTGTTGAGCAAATTCGCTCTCTTAAGCTGCGCTGTTAAGCCGTTGTCTAACTGAATGCGAGCTTAGAAGCGAGTCCTGACTTGGCTAATCGAACTAGCTAAATTATAGTTAACATATAAATTATCTAAAGAATGCCATTCTTTACCAAAATTATTTTTCTCTTAAATTGTCATATATTTCTTTTCAAAGACATTTTTCTAGAAAAAATTGCTTTAATAATCTGCTTTTTTTATTGCTGAAGCTAGATTAACAATATGTATATCATATAGGAAGAATAGAACATTTTCCCATATATAAGTCTAATAAAGTTAACAAATTTTGCGGTCTGAATTTTCGACTTCGAATTGGGGAGGGCGTGACGTTTTTAATGTGTGGAATATGTTCATTTTAAATATCAACGTCAGTCAATTTTAATTTCAGGTTAAATTAAATGTGAAGTGCGCCCAAAAGTATGCAAAGCGATTTTTCATGCACATGCCAGAGGCGTGCGCAAGCTGTCACAGGCATGTTTGTGGGCGGTGGGGCGAGGACGAGGGTGGAGGGGCCTGTCGGGGGGCTGGCACCATGTCGCGGCTGCCTCACTGATTGGCGCACATTATCCCCTGGCGAGAACAACAACAACAACAACGTTGAGAAAAATGACAAGGCGCAAAAGATACACGACGCGTCGGAAGCAGCGACTGCAAATGGCGATTGGCAACTCTGGCAGCTACGGCAACCCTGACAGCGTCTTCCGCTGATGAGCCGCCGTGCAACGATACTTGTTATTTATGCGACACACACACACGGACACAGGGACATATCTGCATACATTTTGCAACAGACAGGCAAAAAAAAAGAAGATGAAATAAATAAAGTGAAAACAGCAGTAAATATTTCAAGGCCCAAAGCCTATAAATACCCTAGAAGTACTAAGGCAAAGTGTGGGCAGTTTTGCTGTCAGAATAAGATGATATTATATTTATTATATATATTATATTAACTTGAAATACGTCTTTGAATCAAAAAGAAATCAAATTTATAATCAATTCATACTTATCCTTTTTATGATGTCCAGTTTTCTATTATAGTAGGGTCAAAAGAAATTTATTAAGGGCATATTTCTTAACTTGAAAACAAAATTCGAGCTATATCTGTTATATCTAAATAAATATTGTATCATTAACTATCGATATTAAAACTTATCAGAGAATATTTATGAACGAAATGTTCTTCAATTTTTCATGTATAAAAAGTATTTGCGTTTATGTTCCCATTTTTCTCTGAGTGTAGAATAAATACTCATAAATGAGCACTTTCTAGCCAAGTTTTTGGCTTGAAGTAACTGTGAGTTCCCAGGAGCCGCATTTTGTGGCAGATGCATCCCAAGAACCCAGCTCCGCGTCATGTTATTTGCTCGCTAGGACTTTGCCGGGAAGGCCACGAGCAGACAGTAAAAATCAATAGCGAATATGTGACAAGGACATACTTGTGCCGAAGGACAACTACCGCCCACACACACGCACACTTGTGTGTGTTCTGTTTTGGAAAAGGATATGGATTGGTGATGAGCATCAAGCACCAGTTGCGCGGTCGCGTGTACTGCGTCAGCGCCTTCATGGAAATCTCCGGGAAGCCCGGATACGGCAAATTCGGTTCGCCCGATGAGCTCGATGAGGAGGAGGACGTGTGCGAGGAGTCGCCATCGTCGGAGCTGCAGCTGCCGTTGCAGCTGGATGCGGTCGATGAGCTGCCCGCGGAGCCGCCGCCGTCCCTGCCCCGACCACGCCCAAGCGCGCGCTGCCCACTCGCCGCCCGCTGCGCCGCCTCGCTCAGCGTGGAGGCGCCGCTGTGGCGACGCGTGGCACGTCGCCGTGTCGCCTCCGAGCGCTCCTTGCTGCCAGCGCGACTTTGTTGCTGATACCGGCGCGACTGCTGCTGCTGCTGCTGCTGCTGCTGCTGCTGTTGCTGCTGTTGCTGTTTTTGCATCGAATCAGAGGCATTCGAGTGCTGTCGATGTGGGCGTCGTGTGTGCGGCGTGGGCGTGGTCTTGGCACTGGCACTGCAGGAACTAGTTTTGCGCAGCCGCTGCTGACTGCCGCCGGCGCTGGCGCTGGCGCTGCCGCTGCGACGCAGCCTCTGCTGCTGCTGCTGCTGTTGCTGTTGCTGCTGCTGCTGATTGCCGCCGTCGACGATCACCGACATGGGCGGCTCCTCGTTGGAATGCATTTGCTGTTGCTTCAATTTGCTGCTGCTGCTGTGATTGCTGTTTTGTTTACTGTTGTAATTGCTGCAGCTGTCGCTGGCTGCCACGCGACGTCGCTGGCCATTGTTTGCGCCTGTTGCTGTTGCAGTTGCTGCTGTTGTTGTTGTTGTTGATGTTGCTGCTGTTGCTGCTGTTGCTGCTGTTGCTGTTGTGGCTGCCTGCTGCAGCATCTTCCGTTGGCAACGACGACGACCACCAAAAGCAGCTTTGGTCATTCCATTTTGGCCGGCAGCTGTCTGTTGAATAAGAGAGAAAGAAAGAGAGAGAGAGAGGGAAAGAATATTAGTCAATTTTTCAATGGGCAACAAGCAACAACAACAACAACGACAACAACAACAGCAGCGGCAGCTTCATCAAAGCGGCATAAAAAAGGTGTTGCTGCTGTTCCTGTTGCTGTTGCTGTTGCTGCGCACGCACGCACACAACACACTTAGCACTCACACACACACACACACTTCACTTAAAGCTACGTGCAAAGTTTGTGAATTGATTTTTAATGCGACGCCTTGAAGCGCGTCCCAAAATGCCGCATATCCACCTTAGCGCACCTAACCCAGCACCCCACCCCCCATACCCCACCCCCACTCCCACGCCCACCCACGCGGCATCTAACGCCGCCATAAAAGCAGCCCGTATAATGAAGCCCAAACATAATTTATATGCGTGTGGTGGTGTGCGTGTGTGTAGCTCTAAAAATAATGAGCAGCATATTTGTTGGCCGCAACGAAAATTGTAGCATACTTTTCAGGGCAAGCGCTTGTTAGGGCTGTGTGTGTGTGCTTGTGTGTGTGTGTGTGTGTGCATGTGTGTTGGCGCGTGTTTTGTGTATGTGTGTGTTCAATCATTAATTACGAGTCTCATGTGCACGTATGTGTGTGTGTGTGTGTGCGTGTGTGTGTGACCCACCTAAGTATAACACATTAACTTGCCAAAAAGTGCCACGTTGTGGTTTCTGATACACACGCACACACACACAAACTGCAATTGTGCGAAAATTGGTTTATTGATAGGCCAACACAACTGGGCAGCTTTTACAGCTCACACAATAACAACAACAATAATAATAACAATAACAACAAAGCCAAACAAATCACAAAAAAAAACGCAACAAAAGTGCGAACAGCAAAGAAAAGGGGAGCGATTAAACTAGTGTATTCAGCCGTATTAAGTTAATAACAATGCCGTTCGTAAATGTGCTTAAAAGCTGATCGATATACAATTAAATGGGAATTATCCGAGCAGAAATATAATTCTAGCTGAAATGATGGCAATTTCATAGCCACAAATCAAATATGAATAGAAATTAAGCCATTTACATGCATTGGCCGGCAAGTTAATTAAACTAGCAATATTATCGATCAAAAGTGTGCAGCGTTAACGTTTACAGTCAAATAAATAACATTCGTTAACAGGCAATAACAATTTATTGCCCAATCAATACAAATTCAAATATTTTATTAATCGCCTATTTTGATGGCCTCATTTATAAATTGATGTCATCGACAGATAAATGCATACATATAAATATAGTAATGAAAATTTAACAAATTTATCGATTTATTTATTTAAATTTCAAATTAGTTAACTTCAAATCAAATATATTCATTATATATACAAATCCGTGTATGCTTAAAATCTGCCAACAAAAAAAGCAGACAATAAATTTCTAATAGCTGCGGCATTAAAGCACACCTCAAATAGTTCAAATATTTATCTAGCGATTTATCAGTTCAAATTTCTAAATTGTTTGTGTGCTCAATGTCTAGTTTAAGAGCGAGAGAGATAGAGATAGAGAGAGAGAGAGAGGGGTGCGGAAAGAGAAAGGTGGGGCAGCGTGTGGTTCGGCTTTACGTGTCAGGCATTTTGGCGTTGACTGCGGCACGTGTCCTGCCACAGACATAGACGCAGGCACAGAAATCAACAATAATTAATCGTCTGCTGGCGCCATTTGTTTACAACCCGGAAACGGAAGTCAGCCCAAGACAAACGAATCGCTGCCCAAGTTTAATATATATATATAAAATATTGCAAACTCATATGCGTGTGTGTGTGTGTTTCAATATGAATTTCAAATGTTAAACAAGCCAGAAAGACCAGACCAAAAACTCAAGTATTTAAGCCAAAAGCAACCGACCAATAATAATAATAAACAACAACAACAACAGCAAGAAGAAGGAAACCAAAATGCGAGAGCAACAATAACGAGAACGAGAACGAGACCCAGAACGAGAACAACAACAACAACGGGCAGGACAACAATAACGAGAATAGCAATGTAAGCGCCTTGTATAATAACACAACGCACATATGTAAACAGACCACACACACACACACACACACACACACACACACTCGCACACACATTCATAATTAAACACAAACAGCGCACAAAAGCTGCTTGTGAAAAGGAAAGTGCTTGGCGGGTGCGAGTGCGAGTGTGAGCCTGGCTAAGAAGAAAAAAAAACCAGAAGAGGCAGAAGAGACAGAAAAGGCAGCAGCGAAAATGCTCACAAAGATATATGTATGTATCTGCACAGTGGTGTGAAATAATGCGATTAGTGTCGCAAATCAAAATGTCAGATTTCAATGTCGAGATCTTTTTAAGAGTCGACCAAAAAATTGCTTTGAAGTGGGTTAGTTACGCTGGCAAGATGTGCCCAACCAGATAGACACAAGTTAACTTATTGTTGTCTTATCCTCGAACCCAGGTGAACTGTAAATAACTGATAGAAATGCGCCACAAATTGGGTTCGTCCTCCACGAGGCACCTTTATTTAACTCAAAGCAATTTATATAAAAAAAAAATTGCTGTTTTTAAGTATTTTGTCAATTTCGTTAAAATTCTTTTTGAATATTTACTGATTGATTTATTTAAATCTCAACCACTGTCGCAGGCAGTTGATATCATTAAAGTCCCTGCTCGGGCGCCACTCGCATATTTAATTTGCGGATGATTAGCATAAAAAATGGCAGCTTACTTGCAACGAGCTCATTATCTTTTGATGTAAAGTTTTTCAATTTAAGTCGATTTAAAAAAATATGTCCCTGCTCGGGCACCGCAGCTAACAATTCTTAACAGCTTTAATCACATCTGTCTCGTCTTTAACTATTGTGCCCCCTACTCGTATATAGCGATGTAAGTATATTTCAACATAAGTTACAGCCCACAAATAATTTCAACTAATCTGTCGCTTACTTTCATAATTTAAATTGGAATAGTAAAGTCCCTGCTCGGGCGCCGTTAGCATAATTAATTTGCAGTTACAAATATACATATAATACAAACATAAATAACGGCATAAAGCATAAGGCTGCCGATTCATTAAAAAAGTTTAATCCGCCTACTTTAGCTGCCTAATACATGTGAAAATCATAAACGTCCCTGCGCGGGCGCCGTTTCATTTTCAGGCACTGCTCTAATTTTATTTTTTTCTTTTTCCTTTTTTGTTTGCTTTGCCATAAAGTGAAACAAGCGATTGGCTTTTGCGCCACGTGCAAACATAAACTAACTTATATAAGTATATTTAAATTTGTAGCAGCTTTATAACTGATTATCCGAGTTTGCTGTTGGTTTAGTTTTGTTATCCGTTGCCCACACAGTTGCCCCCAAAATTATGCAAATAGATTCCGCGTGTGTGTTTTTGACAATCTTTCCCCACACACACACACACACACGCACAAACACACAACTGAAACCGAAAAAACATAAACAAAGGGCCATGACAAAGATGAAGAAATGTTAATGCGTATGTGGCATAATTTACTTTTAAATGTAAAATCGAGCGGGGCGCTGTCATTGATAGGAGCCTGCCAGGCTCAGTCAGGGAGTCAGATCAAAATGAAAGCAACGAAGAAAAAAAAACAACAAGGAAAAAATACGCATACGCAGCGTTGTACACAGTTGCAAATAAATCAAAGCAGGCACAACAACGTCGACGACACCACGGCGCCGAGTTTCCCGCTTTCCTTGTTGCTTTCACGTATATTCCGCTGGCTGGCGAACTGAGATTTATGCTCGCTGTTGTTTATGAGCTCGGAGCGCAGGCCCCCAACAGCCGCACATTAGCATAAATTCGAATACTCACGCGCAAATAGTAAAGCTGACCTTTTTTTTGTTCAGCTCCGATCGTGTCAGTCATTGTTGCGAATGTTATCAGTGACCCGATACGTTATTATTGCCATTCCATTGGGCAAATGGAAATCTGTGTCCCGAGTTCGTTCCTGCTCGGGCGCCCACTCGTCTGTATTTTCTCGCCAGTCCATTTGTACAGGCTAACGCCATTGTTCTGTCGCTGCTCGGACGAATAGTCTTCTGTCTATTCTGGTCCACTTTCGGAAACTTGTTCGTCCATTCAAATTGACTTGTCGATTCATTTTCGAGTACTTTCCCGTTCTCTCTCTCTCTTTTCACAGCTCGTTTGTCCACTCGTCCACGAATTGACATTCGTCAGTTCATTCTGGAGCACTCGCTCAGACCGAGTTAGCACTCCTCACCCGTCCCAGTCTCCTCACCCACACCGATACCGATACCGATACCGACACCGTCAAGCGGGCAACTGGGGACTCCGATGTATTTAGCATTAATATTTATGATTGCTCATCTGTGTATACGTCGATGCCGTTGATGGCCGTGGCCCGTATCTTGCTTCCCATTCGCATTCGCATTCGCATTCGAAATACGGATTCGCCTTCTCATTTTCATTGCTTGCTTATTGCGCTGATTTTATTACGAGTATTATTTGCCTTTTGTTTTTTGTTGTTTTTTGTTTTTTGTTTCGTTTTTGCTTTTGGCTTCAGTTTGTTTTTTATTTAGCGTGGCACATAAAAATACAAAAGCTCATTTTCATGCTCAGCAGCTGCCAAACGCACAGTCAAATCTTTACCTTTATATGCCACACACACACACACATATACACTAAAATACACATACAGAACTGTCTGTTGAAGTTTTTTCCATTTCATTTTCCAATTTCATTGGCTCTTCGTTTGCTCTGTTGCTTTTCAGCTTCATTGAGCGCATTTGTTACTTTGCTTTGGCTCTTCTGACCGCTTTTGGCTTCAGTTTTACTTTATTTTTATGCTTGTGTGTGTATGTGTGTGTTGTGCATATTCTGTGTGTGTGTGCTTATTGTCGCTTTAAATACACAGCCGTAAAATTCATATTTTTATGCTGTGGCTTTTATTGGCCATTCGCTGAAGCACCTTGCAGTCAGTTGGCCACATACACAAGTGTCCATGGAGAGAAACGACCAGCGTAGCTGTAACTGTAAATGTACCTGTATGTGTATCTGTATCTGTATCTGTATCTGTTGCCTGTACCTGTATCTTTGACTGTATTCATATCTGTTGCCTCGGAGCAATTCGATTACTTGCGCTAATGCATAATAGCCTCTGAGCATTGAAGTTTGAATAGCATTTGGTCGATATTAATATTCAGTTATGCAGCATACTAAATATTAATGTACATTTCGAAGGTCATAAAGTTTTCCCCAGTTTTGTCAAAGATATATGTCTGCACAATATATATATAGCTCTGTGTTCAATAAAATCTGTTGAATATTACGCGTATCCTTTTGAAGTTTACACAAACTCTGGCAAAGAATTCATTTTGTTTATAAAGCTTGTGAAATATTTTTCAAAAGTTAGGAAAATAGTTTCTTATTTTGTTAATAAAACTTGGTTTGTTTTTAAATTGAAAAAATGTGAAATTATTCCGCTTGATTCTACGTTCATTGAAAGCAATTTAGCAATTTTGAATGAACGCAACGAAGTCTTCGATCTGAGTTTTCTTAGTCTTACGCCAACTTAAACCTCAAATACAACTGCATATTATATAAAAAATTGCATATAAGTTATTCGATAAACGTGTTATCGAGTGTGTGTGTGTGTGTGTGTAGACTTTTTCAGCTCGCCGCACATAAGTAATTATGGGAATTGCAATCGTAATTTGCTCGCCTGCAAACTGTTTACAAATGCGAATATTGCGCATACGCCAGGTATGCCGCAGGCCGTGCTGGCATTTTGCCTCGCTATTCGGCGATTCGCCCGCTATTTCCTCCCCTCCCATCCAAGCTTTTTCTCTAGATGGCTTGTCGTTTTTACCAATACGCCCACATCTTGCCAAGTCACGTCATGCCACGCCCCCGCAGCCGCCCACCTCGCACGCCCAACTCATTCAATCAAGTTGGCAACGCGTTGGCGCGCTTTTAAGTAATGAGGACAACGTCGCCAGCAACGCCACATTCCACATCCGTTGCTCCGGCTCCACCTTCACCTTGTCTTAGCCTTTAGCTGCTGCTTCCAATCCACCTCTATCTTCCCATTCCTCTTTCACACTGTCCGCCCTTCACCTGGGCCGCATTGGCATCAGCTGCAGCTGTTAAATAATAAAAAAGCACCTAAAAGCTGCCAGCTTCATGATAATCTCAATCTTAAGCCAAGGCTGCGGCCATCCGCATCCGGATTCACATCCCCCATCGATATCGTAAATTATTTGGCATTGAAAACGGAATTTTTGAACAGCTCTGCGAAAATTGTGTTTTTCTTCGAAATAGAATGCTAAGAAGCAAAAAACATAAAATTAATTTAAAGCAGATGCAGAAGAAGAAGAAGCAGCAGCTGTGCAAATTACTCGACGACCTTTGCAGCAATTGCAGCGAAATCTTAGGCCATAAAATGGAATTAAAGCCAGGCTTATACTTTGTGTATTTGCCAACTCGCTTTGACATAAAACTTAGCTTTTAATCTGTGAATCGTTGCGGATGTGGTTTTAAAATGATGATGAAATTGCCAAAGGAAAATGTGAGATTTAATTTGGTTTTTTTTTGCAGCTTTGAATAATTAACTGCTTTTAGCCTGTGTGTGTGGGAAATTCGAGCTGTGCCTGTTTTTATTTATTTTTTTTATTGAGGCATGGCGAGAGGCATTATAACGATCGATTATGAAACCATGAATAATTTATACTTAATTTAAGAATAATCTGGAATAATATGTTATTAAAATTGTAAATCCCATGGGTACAAGCTGTGTCCTTACTTTAAGGTTGTTTTATTTAAAAAATAAATATAATTCTTGTTTCAATTAGTATTTTATATTAGCATTATCTTAATTTAGTATTCTGACGATGAAAGTTTCTTTCTTAATTTTATATTATCAATAAAAATCATTTGAAACTCAAGTTTAAAATGGTTAAAAAAAGGGGTGGCATTAAAATTGCATTAAAAATTAAAAACTGTTCGCAACATTTATTATATCGATTTGCATTGTGTTCGATGGCGAGCCCTTTAAATGGAATTGGAATCAAATCAGAGCATTTCGTTGATTTAATGCTTCATCTGGGTCCCAAAGCTGTCCGCAGTCCGAGCCCGAAGCTAAGCCCGAACCGTATGCCGACTGTGTGTGTGTGTGTGTGTGTGTGTGTGTGTGTTGTATGGGATGCAAAGCCAAACTAATCGCTCGGTCTGACCAGGGGCTCAAGTGTTTGCACATTATACTGAGGCCTTTTGGGACAATGCCCGGCACTCGCCTGCAGTTTTGGGGTTCGCTGCCTGCCCCTTACCCCAACAACAATCCTTACACACACAGCACCCTTTTCACCTTACACTCTCCAGCAACGCAATGAATTTTTATGCAAATTCTTTTGCTAGTCAAAGCAACGGCAACTTGTTGCCATAATTCGGGATTGGGGTCTGGTTGGGTTTCGGGTCAGGGTTTCGAACGGGGATTGGGACTGTGTCTGGAACTGGGACTGGGAATGGGACTAAGACTGGGGTTAGGGTTCGGGTTTGGGCTTTAAGCTTGGAACTGGTTCTGTGTTGTCAGTCAACAAGGGAGCAACTGTGGTGGGTCCTGCGTTGGATCCTGGCGCCTGCCAGCACCGTTGACAAATTAAACAAATAAGACAACAACAGCAAGCGGCACAACAAGCATAACACACACACACACACACACCCGCACACACATACATATGCAAACTGGTAATTCGATTTGAGCCTGGACAACATTTGTTTTCCGTTTGATACCCTGTATCCATTCGAATCGGAAGTAACAAACAGCAATAAAAAATCATGAAGACATAAAAGGTATGAGAATTACTTAAAATATGCACAAATAAATTTATCTTATCAAAAATTAACAAATAAATTATTTTTAAATTTATTTGTAAATGTAATAAAAAAAAAACAATAAGATGTACAAGATATGAGAATTTATTTATGCACATACAAATTTATCACAAAATGTATCTTATCGTAAATAGACAAATAAAATTAAAAATAATTTATTTGTATTTATATACTATTTTTATAAATACCCTTAATATAGGTCTAATCGACTATGATAAGCGATATTGAAAAGATCAAAACTAAACTGGTTAACTAAGGATCGACTAAGTTCATCCTACTCACATTTTTACAGGGCAACTGCCAGCCAGGCACTCTTGACTGCGGCCATTCAACGTGTTCTCCCTCATGTGTCTCATATATTTTTTTTTTTTGTTTTGGAAATGACAACGACATGTAAATACTTTTGCCCCGCCACCCGACCCGCTTCCGAAATGCTTAGAATTCTGTTGACAACAACAACAAGATGACAACAACAGAAGAAGAAAAATACAACAAAAAAAACTTTTTGGCCCAAATCGAAAAGCACACGAATGAATTTTCATTCAATTATCCTGAACATTTGCCTGGCTGCTGCCTTATACAGGTCCTCGTCCTCGTCCTCGTTGTCATTGTCGTCCGCCCGTCCCTGTCCCCATCCTGTGCTACATTCTTGTTGTTTGTTTGTTTGTTTGTTTTATTTGTCTGGGGACTGAAACTAGCCCCAAACTGCACAAGGGACGCACTTGTTCTCGCTCTGCCAAACAGTTTCTCTGTCCCTGTGTCCCTGTGTCCCTGTGTCTCTGTGTCTCTGTTGCTCTGTGCGGCACGTTAAGGCCATTGTCTTAGCTCTGACTGAAAATTCATAGCCGCTCTGTTTCAATTTTTGGCCTCTGCTCCCAGCCCAGCTTGGCTCTGTCCTGTTGTCCCGTTGTCCTGGCCGACGGCTATTCCCCGTCTCGTTGCCATAAAATTTCATTTTATCTCAAACAATGAAAACGTGTCGGGCGCGCGCTCAGCGCACAGAGAAGGACACACACACACACACACACACACACACACATACACACACACATATGCAGACAACTCAAGAAAGGAACTCTGCAACAATCAGAAAAGAATCGCGTGCATTTCACATTACTCTCTTATCATTATGCTCTTTACAACTGAGAGCTAACGCTTAAGCTGTTAAACAGTTAAGTAGTTATCGCGAAGAATTCTTTATACCGTTAAGTCTCTACGCATACTACAGTGTATTGAGCTCTTATTTTTGTGAAACGTTTACGAATGCGGCACAAAGCAACATCGCAAAATGGCCCTCTCGAGTGGACGTCATTAAAAAGCGAATTATTTAATTTATTATTAATATTGTTTTCTTGAAAATTATTCTAAATTATTTATGGCATAAAAATATAATCTTCAATTGTAACATTTTCATTTTGAAAACTCGAACCGTTTGATTCAAAATGTGCTTGCAGTCTTTATTTAAATATTCGAAATAATAGTTTTAAAAAAGAAATTTATTCAAATAATTTTTTATATTGTGTTCTTGAAAATTATTATATATTATTTATGGCATAAAAATATAATCTTCTATTGTAACAATTTTGTTTTGGTTCAAAATGTTTTTGCGTTCTTTATCTTAATATACGAAATAATAGTTTTTAGTTATTTTATAATAGTTATTAACTTTCAGTTGTGGAACACTCACTTTTATAACGGTTTACTTAACTACTTTTAAGAGAGTTTGCCCATGTTTCGCGAGTAGTTTAATTATTTGCAGCCATTAAAAATGCTTCTCTGACATTTTCTTCATAACTTGATACTTTTTAAATTACTTGCTCTTTAATTAGGTTTCATATTCTGTGATGCAAGTTTGTAATTTCGTATGCTGTATAATTATATAGGCAGCGGCAGCTTTTATGCCTTCTTTGGTTCTGCTTTTAATTTGCCTTTTTTATGGTAGTTTTTTTTTTTCTTTGGTATCTAAATTCTTTTTTATTTTTTACATCCCTCGAGCATTATAATTTGTAAATTAATGTTTCAAGATGGCAGCTGTGAAAACATGAGCTCTCTATAATGTCAGGTTAAAAAAGAGTCGATGTAGTTTATATACATTTCATCTATATACAATGTCGAATTGAGTCCATATTCGAACATGTATATGTTTTTAATACATGTTTAAATTGGTAATTGTTCAATTATTTAAATATTTTATAAATCTATCAAAAAGGTATTTTTTTGTAAATAAAACTTATGCTTAAAAGTCTTGGCAATCTCTTCGGTTAACAGATACTCCCAACTTTTAGGCATGTGTCACATCTAGGGTATCTCGTTGTCTGCTATTCGAATGATTTTTGCCCACATTCTGTTGTTTTTCTCGCTTTGTTATTACTGATTCTTTTCAATTAAAAATTACCACAAACGATTTTTGTCTGTGTTTCTTAGTTCGTGTTTGTTATTGTTATTGTTGCTTTTGCGTTTTGTCAGTTGGCAATTTTCGGTTTTTAATTGGCCGCCAGGTCAAAACGACAAGCGGCAAAAATTGCAAAATAATTTACTACGAAAGCTTTTGTTGCTGTTGTTATTATTGCTAAGGCTGTTGATTAGGCCAATGTCCTGGGCACAAAAGGCGCCCATTAAGCGGCATAAGGCGAGCCTTAAAACTTGCCTAATTGGCCGCTGCTTCAGCCGCTGTCGCTGCCTCTGCCACCGCCTCTGCTGCGCTGCAGTTGCCGTTGCCGGCAGCGCGTAAACTTTTTACGCAAAAGTTGGCCACAAAAATTGTGCCTCGGCGCTTTTGTGGGCGGTCATAAAAAATAAAACCCCCGAAATAGCTGCCGAAAATATGCCAGCTATGAATTTGTAAATAGCGCTCGTCGTGTAGCTCCTGCAACTGTTATACTCATAAATTTTATACAGCTGCCACATCATTAGCCAATTGACAAGCCAAAAAAGTGCTCAATTTATTAAAGTTTAAATAATTTAAGCAAATTTCATTAAACTAAAATTATTTATTAAATTAAATGACTATATATATTCCAAAATCATAAATAAAATTTAATTAAAGATTGAATATAATATTTATAATTGTATAATAATCTTTCATCGACTTTTATTGCCTACTTGGTGTCGACTCTTATTTTTTATGAATTTGTGTCATATTTAAAAACACGTTTTGTGTGGAGTGTTGCCTTTTTAGCCTTGGCTATGTGGCATGCTGCATATACAGCTGCAAATTGGGGACGTGTTCATTTGGCTGAGAGTTGTTTGTGGCACTTGTGGCAGCTGCTGTGGCAGAGTCGGCGACAGTTGCTAAGCCATCGTCCAAGCCAGATAGCCGCAGGCTCAAGTTGTTGCAATGGCGAGTGTCACCTTGAGATACAGGCGCAACAGCAACAACAACAACAACAACTATGACAAGGCCACCTGCCAGCGACATGGCAACTGTCAGCCTATGGACCCACATTTTGACCTGGTCCGAATGCGACGCAGGCTGCAACAACAGCAGCAGCAGCAGCAACAGCAGCAACAACAAAGAACTGTTGACCTTTGCCACAACGAGAGAGTGGATCAAAGCAGGGCTGCGGTGTGTGTGTGTGGGTGTGTGTGGTAAGGGGGTAGAAGGGGTAACGGAGGATTGGGGCTGAGCAACAACATGGGCACTGGCACTTGTCTACCCTTTTGGCCTCGTCATTGTTTGCCCCAATGCCCCAAACTGGCAATAAACTTGTCTATTTTAGGCCCACATACAACATGAAGAAAAAGAGAGGAAGAAAGAAAGAGAGAGAGAGAGAGAGAGCAAAAAAAAAGTAAGAGAGTGAAACTAAGCCAAGTTATTTGTTTTTGCTGCTGCTACTTTTGCTTGTTGTTGCGGCTCAATTTGAATTAAATTCAATTCTCCTTCCTATTTTTCTTCTTCATTTTCTTGTTTGCTGCGCATTTTTCAAGGTTGCAACTTGCAACGAACTGCTGCAAGCAGCTGCATCCGCGACAGCCGCCAGCGGCCATTAGACACCATAAAAACGCGGCGCAGCAGCAGCCCAAACACCCCCTCCCCTCCCCCTACACACCCTCCTCACCCCTTGCCTATATACAGCCCTACCAGATTTTCGCATTTTCTGTCATTTCAGCTGCCTTTGGCCTGATTTTTTTTTACGCAGCAGCAGCAGCCAAAATATAGGTAAAGAGTGGAGAGGAGAGGGGAGCGGGCGTGAGGGGGCGGGTTACTGCAAAAATGAAAAGCGTATGCCCGAGTTGCAATTAAGAAATTTGTCCGTTTGCCGACGTCGTCACGAATGAAATGAAATGCATTCAATTGAACAAAAATCTGCAGCATTCACAAAAGGCGCAACCAGCTGCATAAAAAGAGGAGAAAAGCAACAAAAAAAATAAATAAAGAGATAATAACAAAACACAACGAAACGAAACAAAAAGAACATAAATGAAAAATAATCAAAATAATAAGTATAATACTCATTTAGAGCTGTGTCGGCAAACTGTGTCAACCAAATGGCAAAAAGCATTTACATATTACTCTTTGAGTTTCATTCAGCTCTCAGGAGAGAGAAATACACAGAAAACTGAAATGTTTGCTCTAAATAGGACGTGCTGAACAAAAATGTTTGGTGTTATTATAAATAAATTCTCCATTTGATGCATTGCAATAAGGATCCTTTTTAAAAAGACAGCAATACAAAATAGTTCACCAGCAGATCTTTATAAGAGAGAGAGAGAGAGAGAAATAGAAAGAGAAAAAGGGAGTAAGTGAGAGAGAGAGCGAGAGAACGAATAAAAGTGCGCCAGAGTAAGACAGAAAACAGAGATTGATAGAGTCAGACAGCGAAAATTAGCTATATGTATAGAGAGAAAACGAGAGAAAGAGAGAGAGTTTGAAAACGAGAAAGAGTGAGGGAGTAAGAGTCAGTTACATATAGGAAAAATACCTTGCAAACAACACTCTTAAATAACATAAACACATCACAAAAAACCAAAAAAAAAACAAAACCTCAGCATTCATTCCTTGCATTCATGAGAATCGCATAGAGGGGTCTAAATTGCCTTGCTATATACCTAACACAAAGCCGCAAGACTACAGACAACGTCTTTCTAGAATAACATTTTTTTAAATTCTACAGGGCGCAAAGCTGGCTTGGAATATTGTATATATGCATATATGTTATATAGCCGATATAGCAACTATCGGATGCAAGTATGGAATCTTAACCTTATTAATAACATTTCAGCTTAAATTTTTTTAAAATAATAATATTGAATGAGAATACCGTTTGAAAGGTAGAGAAAGGCAGCGATAGAAAGGGAGAGGAAGAACATGGCGACTTTTATAGATAGCCCCCGGTCGTTGTACTGTGTGCCAGTTGTTAGGGCTCGTAGTTCATACGTTGCATGAATGGAGAACGAAGCCAACTTTTGCTTGCCTGCTATCTACCGCACTTCCGGTTTCCGGTGACACTTCCACCCAACAACAAGAGCAACAACAAACGCTTCCTGCACGTCGTCTATGCCATTATGGGCACTTGAGCCGTTGCCAGCAGCTGCCTGCCAGCCATTTGTTTTGGCCATAAATGTTTTGCCCGGCTCCTTTCATCTCCGTGCCACGCCCCCGTCTCCGTCCCCGCCCTTCACGTTCCACTGACCGCTGTCTGCATTAGATGACACTTTTTTGGCTCTTTGAACGCACAAATTTGGCACGATTTATGCAGTATTCGAAAAGTAAAAGCGCCCGGCTCGCAGTTGTCATTTTGAGGCCACTTACGAGGCAGCAAAAGCAACTGCAACCAAAAAGAACTTTTCTGGCTGGGTTGGGCTTGACTCCAAGATACCCTGTAATCAGTTTGTAGATTGCATTTCAATAGATTGACATAACTTTTGTGTTTCGCATTTGAAATAAATGTGACGCATATGCTAATTCTATACTTTATTGATCGAAAATTATAACAAAATTTGTTGTTTGATAACGATAGTTTATCGATTTTGTTCACAGCTCTTAATATAATAATATATTAGAGAGCGTTTTTAAATAATGTCGTTAAGTTAATTGAAAAAATAATAATGCCAACGTTGCTTATAATATCGATATCAATATCGATGAGTTTCCCAATGAAATTATGAAATGTAATTTAAAATTAATCAAAATTTAATATAATAATAATAACAAAATATATACATTTATAATAAACTCTTATTGAAAAAGTTAATATAATTAATTATAAGCTAAGCACAACAAATATCTAAACTCGCACTAATTGCGCAAACAAATGCTGAAAAAACCAAAATTATGAATTTGTAAAAATATGGCTAGACAAAATGTATATATATATTTTTTGTATTATAACACTAACTTTTCTAATTTTTTATATATTTTTTTTTAATGAGACTGAATACTTATTCACACAAAAATAAATATACCCTACTTTGCTCCTTAGCATAGGGTATAATAAGTGCATTTTGCCATTTGGCGAAGCCTTTAACTGTCCACGCCACACTCCACAGATACACACAGATACACACACACACACCACCCCCCACCCCCTTCCTGACAGTTGGCAGCTGGCAGACACCTGTGACATTTGTCGTTCGGCTGAGTTCGGTTTGGTTTGCTGGTCATTTGGTGGCTTTTGCAGCTTGTTGCATTTTCGGTTGCAAGTTTCCGCTCCTTTGCTGCTGCTGTTGTTGTTGTTGTTGTTGCTGTTGTTGCTGTTGTTGCTTACCGCTGCCTGAATTACACACTTCCGCCTTCCTTCCTGCAAGCGGCAAACGACAAACGGCATTCGGAGCGCGGCAGCAGCTGCGTTTTGTTTGTTGGCCCCCGTTTGGCTTCCTAAACGGGTTTTGTCAAATTGTAACCGGCGCAATCCGGGGTATATTTCCACCGCAGCCTATCCAGAATTCTCTCACTCGCTCTTCAAGCCACTTGGTCGCATCCGGCAGTTAATTTAACAATTTATTTTATGCAATTTGTGTGCTCATATATAACTGTCATACTGTTATACATCTAATTTGAGAAATCAGTTAGCTGGAAAACAACTCAAATTGAAGCACACTCATATAACTTTTGCACGACTATTATATAAAAAAGTTCTTTATAATCAGTTTAATGCATTCAATTCCCTGTTATATGAAGCTCAGTAAATCTCATCTCTCCCCCCGCAAGTTGTACAACAGTTATACGCTGTCCAAAGTGATCTGCGCCTCCCCCTTAACGCCCACTTCTCTCTTGCTACGCATTCAACTTGTACATTCAATTACCGTTATACTAAATGCATTCCCGTGTCTGAGGTTTACGTCGGTTTCCGCTGTTCCGCTGTTCCGCTCCGAGCACTGCAGGATGATGTTGGCCCAAACTTTTAGCCAAACTGGCTACGCATTAAGTGGCGGCCTCAACTCACAGCATCGAGCTGAGTTCTTATCCATTTTTTCTCTCATTTTTCTCTCTCTTTTTTTTTTGGATAAAGTTTTGCTGTTTCTTTTATTATTATTATTATTATGCTTTTATTTTGCTTTCGCTTTTGGTTTGGCTGTAGTTGTTATTGTTGTTGGTTGTCAAAAATTAATTAGGCTAATTAAAACGTTAGCTGGCAGCGGAATCCAGTGCGAACTTCAAGTTCAAAGTTATTTCTCCCAGTTGATTGAATGAAAACTTTAGCCACCTGACGAAAACCAAAACCGAGACGAAAGGTGAAAGTAAAATAGAGAGAGAAGGCGAGAGCGAAGCTGGGCAAAATTAATTAACTTGGCCTTGATGTCCAGCCGCAAATGTTAGAAGAATGCGAACAGATTTTCGTCCATTTTTGGCAAATGGCAAACAATTGGCCCAAAACTCGAAACATAATTAAGCCGTCTTTGCAATTGCCCTCACTTCTTTTGCCATTGCCTTTTGCGGCAGTTTTTTATGGCCACTCGAGCCTTGAAATCAATTAGCGCACATCACTTAGGCGCTGCGTAGCAACTACAATTCCTTCTCTTTTTTTGTTGGCCACGAGATTGGGGTCAGAAAGAGTGCAGAAAAATGTAAGAAAAAAATTTAGTTGCCGCATTTAAACAGTTTACAGTGCCTGAAAATAGGCTACGTTTGTGTGTGTTTTTTTTTGTACACTTTTCTGTTTTTTTCCCGCCGGCTTAAATTCGAGGGCTTTAAACAAGTTTTTGTTTGTCGTTTTTTGTTTTACAGCCTTGACGATGCTGCGTGTCACGATTCGCGACAGTTGCAGCTGCTGTCATGTGCAGTTACCCCAGAGTGTCATACTTGTGTATACGTGTGTGTGTGTGTGTGTGTGTACGTGTGTGTGTGTGTGTGTGAGCTGGTCAGCACGTTTTGTGGTTGACATGGTTAGCTGAAGATGTGTTTAAGATTCGCATGTGTGAGCTCATTTAATATAATTTATTTTTATTCAGTTGTATAACAGTTTGTATAACTGTTGCATAATATACCTATATCTTTTTAAAAATACATTCAATGACAGTTTTATAACAGTTTCTAGGTTGAGAACAGTTTGCGTAATATAACTAGATGTGTTATATGATAGTTTGTATAGCAATTTTTAAAAGCTTTATCGTACAAAATATATAGATATATTTGTAGGACAGTTGTATAACTAAGTCGCACAAAAAATTTCTATAATATTTAAAAAATTTTAAGGCATAAAAGAATTAGTAAAGAAGAAGAAGACCGTCATCCAGCCGTTTTAAGAGCTGTCGCTGGCGCTCTCATTTTTGAGCCCAATATCTTTCGAGAAGCGACTTTTAACCAAATTAGCTCTTGCGTTACAGTTTCTCCTGTCGTATCAATCAGTCGACTTTTAGTCGGCTACCTGCTGACAACTGTTGCCTTTGATTACAATTGATGTCCCCACAAAAAGAAAAAGAAACAAAAAAAAGCGTTGCCTACTTCTGTGAGCGCTTGTTGTCGCTACATTTGTAAATTGCCTGACAGAGCATTTGCTGTTGTCAGTTGGAAGTGAAAACGAAAATATGAAAATGAACAAAAAACTGTTCTCCACGATTTGTCGACCCATTTAATACCCTTGCAGGCATATGGCAGCGGTGATAAAAATATATTTGTAAAGTTTCTCACACTCACACTTTTAGGATTCATTCTAATTAATTCTTAATATCAAATAAACATAAGAACATAATGTCAACAATAAAAATAATTAATAATAAAAATATGATTTGTTTTATAGAAGAATATTTAAAAAAAAAGTTGGCTTAGAAACAGATTGAGAGACAAGATATTGTCAATAGATGTCTCATTTTTAGTGAGAAATTGAAAGGACTCTCTACCAGGATATCAGAGGTGCCGTGTGAATGTGCGGATGGGGATGTGGATAGCAACAAAACTGAAAACAGCAAACGGCAAACGTGACGCTTTGACTTAACGCCGACCCTTGCAACAGACACGCACACACACATACACATACACATACACATACTAGCACACACACACTCTTTATATACACAGACTAATGCACACCTGGGGCTCTTACATGTTGAAGCACTTTTAGCCACCTTTGTGCCGTTCGTGCGCTTTGTTTCGGGCGTAAAGGTCGCCATCAGCCAGCACCAACGATGCGATGCAATGGAAAGCGACGCGTTTTTGGCTAACGCTTTGGCTCTGACTTTGGCTGTTCACTTTTCGTTTTAATGAAGGCATTTTGCGATGGGATGCCGATGTCGCTGCCGCTACGCAAATTGCTGCGAATCGCTGGGCATCCAACTGCGGACTTGACCTTTGACACAGCCTGCAGCCAAAGGCAACGAATGCGAATGCGAATGCATTTTGAGTGCTGGGCCATTGAAAACAAAATTGATCTCCATGCCAGGAATCGGCGGTTAAGTGCCACTTTTCGATAGAGTGCAATGTTTTAAAACTGTTATACTATATATTTTTTACAACTGTCATATGACTGTTATGTGTTTTTATTTAAGAAAAGTTGTCAAAATAGAGATATAGAAATATCATTATATGTTTAGCTTATACACCTTAAAGTGAACACGCTGTTATACAACTGTTATATAAATGTTGTATAACTGTTATACACGTGTTATACGCTACGATAAATGACACATTTGTTGTTTGTGTGTAAAACATATACTGCATATCACAAAAAATACAAACTGTTATAAAACTGTTATAAAATGCTTAATACCAGTTTCTAGTTTAAATAGAGGCGAAAAAGTGTGCATTCATACGGACAGTTCACTTCGTGAACGAGTATACAAATAATACAGTCAACTGATATACTTAAAGATTTATGCTTATATTAAACTTGATAATTTATATGACACAAGTAATGTGTTAAATAAACTCTTCAGATACGCCTTTAATTGTGTTATATTTGATAATTTTCCAAATAACACAGAAAATGTACACAAGTGCATTTAATAGTTTTACTGCTTTAAATTCTGTGGAAACAGCATGAAGTGATGATTAAAATGAATTAATTGCACAATTAAATGCATTTTAACACAGCCATAATATTGTTAAAAGTTAATTGCTTAAAGAGAAGAGCGTCAAGCTGGGCTGTCGTTGACACAACTATGGAATAAATGTTAAATGCTCTACGGAAAAATTTCCTGTTGCTTTCACTTGACTCTAATTAAAGGACCAAGGAAATGTACAGTTAAACTTAAATTAATTTCAGCCTTGGGGCAGAGAATGTGACCTTTGCCACAAACAATTTGATTAGAGGCGCCTCGACAAGCGAATCAATCGAACAAGTGGCCCGGAACAAAGCCAAACGGCTAAATAACGCAGCTGTCATATGTGGAAATCGGGAGGGGGTCGAGGGCGTGGCAATTGGTGAGACTGGGCCAGCTGCATTTATCAATTTAGTTGCGCCCCGCAGCGCAAATGGCAACAATGGAGCCATGAGACAAGATATGACACGACCGAATGCCAGTCCAGGGGCGGTGGCGACACAATGATGCGCAACAAGCCCGAAGACAGACTTGCAACCGACCGACCCCCCCCCTCCCCCTCCCCCACCCCTTGGCCGGGCCAGGACAGCTGCAGCACTTGTTACTGGCCCAGCGGGCAAGTTAAACGAAAACTGAAAGCGCACACTGGAATATAGGCAGAGGTGCTGAAGGAGGTGAACAGGGCAGAGCGGGGAGGGGCAGGGCAACACTTCCGGCAGTTTAGAGGCCAGTTGCAATTGTTTGGCACAACAATGAGTCTAACCAGCCCCCAGCCCCCCACCCCACGGCCTCACCTGACCCTGTTGCACCTGCAATGCCGCACAGACAATGGCCAATTGAAGATGCTGCCACCTACCCCCACCACCCACATCCCACACCCGCCACCCGTTGTCTATGCCGCTCACTGGGTTGGGCAATGTTGTAATTACAACCGCAGGGCATGCCGGGTTCAGGCGCGCATTGTTTGCGCCTCCGCCCCACCCACCCCACCCACCCCACCCCCTCGAAACAAAGGCGCCCTAACCAACCAAAAAAGCAAGAGGTATAAAAAATATAAGCAACTGCGGCCATGGCCTTAAACATAAAAAAAAACAAGTGGAAAACATCTTTTGCTGCTCGCTACTCGCAGCTGAAATGCAACTTTTGGTAGCACACGAAAAACTATTTTTCATTTTTAGAAGCCAACGGGACCTCGAGATGATGTTATAAGCAGCTCCTTGTGCATATAAATTATGAGTCTATGCGAATTGCACACACACACACACATAAATTGCAGCCAATGCATGTCCTGTGTGCGATGCTGCCACAATTTTTTGCATATGTTTTATGCTCTGTTCGCCAAGTGAAAAAGGAGTATATGGGTTAAATTATTAAATATATATATATATATATATATATATTTTATATATATACTCTATTATATATACATTATTATTACTTAAAATACTATTAAATTATTACAGCTCAAGTTTACACCAATTTTTATTTGATTCACCCTGTAAACAGAGTAGCGACCAGTCGATAGCATCCGACGATGTTCTTACCTGCATTTTTTATGTCTACAAGCAGTTTATCTGCCAGTTGCTGCAGTTTAAGTACTTGCTGCAGCTAAACTACGTGCATATGATCGATGGTATTGTGGCATGCAACACACAGACGACACAGACTATGAGAGCAAAGCAAACTACCAGAACGTAAGTACACTCAGCAAAATAATATATTATACCAAAATTGATACTTGATACAACAAAATTATATTTAAATGCTGACTGTTTATTTTGAGTACTCAAAAAATGTTGCACTCAACTTAAGAATTTGTTTCCAAATGATTCGTCGGAACTTGCAAATATTCAAAAAATTGCTTTTAACTTTTTCGGTGAGTGTATACAAAATGGCAAAATTTAAGGTAAAATGCTCGTTTTTTTCCAAGTCTGCAAATTTTCTTGGTTGGGGTATTTTAGGTATTTGCCGCTATTTAAGCTGGAGAATTGAATCCTGAATTATATACTCATGTATTCCCACGTCAGGCACTGTAAACATTATTTCTGATAGATTAAACGTGACAAGAATTCTGACATGTAAAGTTCTTGGAACCATAGCTATAACCATATTTCAAACTCCCACAATTTTGTCAAAAGTAAACCGATTTTCATGTTTGATGGCATTTTGGTCATGATTTGCCATATAGATTAAAACTACATTCAAAATATATGCATTTTCGAAAATATATTTTTTTATAATTTTTTGGTAAAAAAAACCATGTTAATTTAAAAAAAAAAATTCAATATTTAGAATTTCGAATTTATACTTTTATTCGATTTTATTTGGCACAAATTCAAAATAAAACTACATTCAAAATATATGCATTTTCGAAAATATATATTTTTTTGTGATTTTTTGGTAAAAAACCATGTACCCCCCTTTTTCATTTTCAAAAACAAAAAAATTTCAAAATGTAGAATTTTAAATTTATGCTTTTAATCGATTTTATTTGGCTCAAATAGTATAAAAAACATCACTTTAAGCTGATTTTGAAGGGGTCAAATTTTTGGTCAAAACATGCCAAAATCAACATAAAATTTGACAAGTAAAGTTCTCGGATCTGTAGCTTCCATATTTCAAATTGCCACAACTTTGTCAAAAGTGAATCGATTTTCATGTTTGATAGCATTTTGGTCATGATTTGTCCTCCAGAATCTACATTTAAAATATATGCAATATTGAAAATACATTTTTTTTAAAATATTTTGATCAAATTGACAATAGTTTTTGACATGTACAGCTCTCGGATTCATAGCACTCATATTTCAAAGTCCGTGTTCCATGTCGATTAACTCCCAGTAGCGGCAGTTTAATTTGGTAGTCCACAAACGTGGCTTATTTCCTTTTCACTTGCTTTGTTAATCCAACAAAGGACCTCAAATTTAGAACACTATCAGAACAGAAAGTACCTCTTCCCTTTGCCGACCCCCTTTCAACTGAAAAAAAGAAAAAATTACAATTTCGGTTTCTAATTTTGGATTTTACTCTCGATTCACTTTTGACTTTTACCGTACTGTGCAAGGACAGCGGAGTAAATGACAGTTGCTGCACACACACACACACCTGTGCACTCACATAATCTACCTCTCAATCCCCCTCCATTTGTCCTCATTTATAACTGTCTGCTTTGTCAGTTTTATTTCGTGTGCTTACGTTGTTGAACTTTCCGTTTTTGGCTTAAATGCAGCCACTTTGCGTTTGACCAACTACAATTTGTGTTATCAGTTCAAACGAACAAAGGAGGGCTAACAAAAATCGATAATTAGCGTGCCTGAATTGTGGCCAAACAGGAGCTTCACACATCACGGATTATGCATTACGCTTCAAGCATTATGCATTACATATTACGCATACGCCACGACGACAGGCGGCCAAAAACAATTTACTGTTTGCATTCACAATTTGTTTGCGGCAATAAATCAAAATTGCAAAAATTGCGTAAATTGCAATCGATTTGGGAAATGGAATCTGCGATGAGAACGTGTCACGTGTTATTTTCAATTACCTAAAAGAACATGAATAAAAAAAATATTATATTCTGCCAATTTTGGGAAATCATAACCGGACATATTCAGGCAATTGGAGCAGTTTTGAAAATATAACAATTTAATAAGCCCAAGGTACATAAAAGTATACATATAAAATATAATATATATTATATATTTTCCATTCAATGTTTTTCTAATATGAAACATATTCATTTAGTTTTGATGTTAACTTAAAATAAATAAAATATTTGATAAACATATCACGCGCACATCTCTGATGCATATCAAATATCCTTTGACCACTGATGACAACCGTCCAGTGTCCGCTGAATATTTGAATAGGCTGCATTATAATGAAATTATTTGATGCTAATTGTAGCTAAGTAAACAAACAGCCGCAGCAAAAACAAACAGATGCAACAACAGCAACAGCAACAACTGACAGAAAATTGAAAACTGGCGACAGCTGCTGCTGCTGGTAAATTATTCAAAATATTTGGAAAAGTTGCGCCTAATACCGAATGCCAAAAGCAAATGCCAAAATGATTTAGGCCTGATTTGAGCTTACGCCTGAGTCTATGCTGGCATTCAATAAAACTAATGAAATTTTAGATTTTCCATTTGGCATTTTGGGAAATGTCGGCCTTCAGACCGTCTCAAAGTGTCAGCACTTGGAGGCATTGCCAAAGCCCCTCGGCTTAACATGCAATTCAATTAAAGTTGCATAAGGCCATCTCAAACGGAGGCCAGACAATGGCCTGCCCGGTACTGGAAGTCCAGGAAGTGAGAAATCTTTTAGCACAAGAGCGAACAATATGCGACCTTGCCGGATGCGGTTGCAAAGAAAACAACCAGATCAGACTGGGTGGAATCGACATGCTCAACTACGAGATGCCCTGTACAACAATTTATAAGCCTAAACAAATGTAAAGGAAAATTATCTAAAATATAAAATATCAATTTACAACTTTACGTCTTAAAGATCATGTGACTTGAAATATTGCAACTATGATATATATATGCTATAATTAGAGATATTGATTAACTAAAAGAAAAGTAAAATTTGTTCGCTTTACCAGCATATTCCACACTAACCAACTTCCGCCTTTATAAATCCCAAGATATATGCGATTTGGCTAGCTTCACATTCTGGCATCTGTCATCCGCATTGATTGCCAGTCTGCCGACTTACAGGGTATGGAAATTCATGGCGTAGCAGGCGTATTAAATTACATGTCGCTCAGCGCCAGCTACAAGTCAATTGGCAGCGGCCCCTCCCCTCTCCTCGCCTTGCCTCGCTTTGCCCCCAACAGTTGCCAAGTTAAATGAAGTCAAAAATGTAAATTTCATTTGGCGCCCACGTCGAAAGTCTGCAGCTCGATGTAAAAGTCGAGACCGGAGCTGCGGAAACTCGTGGCCGCAACATCTTGTAAGTCAGTTCTCCCCCAAAAATATCTACGCAATTAGACTAGACGAGCGAGAGAGAGAGAGAGAGAGGGGTAAAGTGTGTGTGCGTTTGTTTGTGTGGCAAATTACAGCAGGCAAAGCAGCTGTTGCGCCAGCTGAAGAACCTGAGCTGCCGTCTAACGGTATGTCCTAGTTGCCACAACTTGCCGCAGGGGCTGGCAGCAACATGTGTTCCACACACACTCCCCCATCCACTGTATGTGTGTGTGTGTGTGTGTGTGTGTGTGTGTTTGCGTTTAATGGCAATTGTTGGCTTTGTTGCCAAAGCACTTGGCAAACAAAGTTTGTGCTGCGTCTAAGATTGCAAAATTAATTTGCGCAAATATTTTGCATGTGGGTGCCCGCCAAACACACGAAAAATGCCCACCAATAAAAATACCTAGAAAGGTGCCACGAAAATTCCAAAAATTAATGACAAATACCACGAGGTAAAGCATTATTTACAGCAAAATGCAAACTGAAAAATACAACGAAAATTAAAATACAACTAAAATTAAACACCAACAATGGCAAAAGTATCAACAAAGAACACATTCCAAAATAAATACCAAATAACTAACACAAATATTCAAAAAATGCCAACAAATATCACAAAACTAAACAATTTCATATTAATTTTATTTATTATTTACATTTAATTAATAAATATAGCTTCAATAGTAGTCGAATCAGCTGCAAAAGTTGTGCAACATTCATTAAAAATACCACAAAAATACCAAAGAATGTAGCATAAATTAATTGACTCAACTGCAAAAGTTGCAGCAGAAGTCGGCAACAAGGACAAAGCACTTTGAAATAGATGTGATTACATTTGACTAATGGGCTAATGGAACCAACTCATCCGACAATGCCAAACCAACCGCTCTCTGTGGCAGCCTCCCCCCCCCTCCCCCCACCCCTTGCACTGACAATTAGAGACGCTGTCGATTAGTCATTATTAGCATGAATGCCTAATGAATGATTCATTTGCCTGCTGCCGCATTGCTCAATGACTCAAACATTAACTGGAGCCCAGCTGAAGTCGAGTTTCAAACAAATTCAAACTTTTCGTATAACTCAATACTTTTATTTTGAAAAAAAAAACAACTATATACAAAGTATAAGAAAAAGGAAAAGGAAGACATGTTTTTAAACACAATTTAAACTTTTTTCTATTTATAGTTGCCAAAGTTGTTATATGGAAATAAAACTATTTCTCAGCAGGGAATGAAAATGATCCGAGTTCACATTGCAGCATTGGTGGCTTATAACAGCATTATATTATAAGAACTGCATAATTATAATATATCATTTATTAAATATATGATTCAGTTTAACAAGTTGTATATCTAAAAATAGCTCCGTTTGAACTGGCTATCGATAGGTAATTAATCGATAAGCTGTTACCAAAAATATTTCTTTAGGGATTTTCTACTCCCATGTAATTTCCATGCTATGCAATTTAGTAAGTCCGCTGCAATTCATCAATGCCCACTGTATCGGATCATCTGTTTCTAATTGCAGCTAATTGTGGCAGCAATGAACCAACAAATTTGTTTGTCTGCAAATTCGGTTGCTGCTGAGCGAGCAAAATTTTATTTACAAACAGTTTATCAGAAAGAAACATGCACATTTTGTAGCTCATTGTGTAACACATAAAAAATATTTATCTACAAAAAATATAAAGTATATAAACCCACTAGTCAGCTTATTAGCTAAAATATAATTACTTATGTTTTATATTAACTGATTTTTTGGAATTTGGCCTATATGCCTATTTCTTCTTTTTAAAAAATAATAGAAAAATTTCTTAGGTTATATATTCACTCCACTAGACAACAATTTTGTTCAGCCATAGATTTATTCTATTTCTATTATAGGGTATTTGGATATTCTCACGCCTTGGTTGCATGCACTTTTGTCTGTTTTTATTGCGAGTCCGGCGACAAATACCCAATAAATTTGAACAGAACTCGCACTCTAAATACTCATTCGTAGGTGGTTTATTGTCTGTCGCTTGTTTTGGCAATGGGTGGACGGGGTGGGAGAGGGGTGGGGGACGGAGGTTAGGCCACTAGGGTTCGGGCTGGGTCTGGTGGCAGCCTGTGGCAGCTGCGTCATGGAAAAACTCGCGTCATTGGCATTGGCAATAAGTAAATAAATAAATAAATCATTTGTGTGCATAGCCAGCGATATACATCGATAGATAGAGATAAATAGAGTGCGCTGGGTAAATTGGGGGGCAGGGGCTGATGTGTGTGTGTGTGTGTGTGTGTGTTATGCTATATGACATGGCTGGTGGGTGTCAACAACTACAACAA
This sequence comes from Drosophila micromelanica, assembly GCA_004143825.1. NCBI lineage: Eukaryota > Metazoa > Arthropoda > Insecta > Diptera > Drosophilidae > Drosophila > Drosophila micromelanica. The sequence continues at coordinate 49,830 of SCDY01000135.1, read as the reverse complement.
CAACAACAACCGCTACACATGTCGCATACACCACTTGAAAGCAAATTGAACTTCGCTACGTTGACGCTGGCGCCTTTTGGGGCTCTGTCCGTAACACATGGCGCATACTTGATATTATGATACGCTATATATACAGTATATGTACATATATGTATGTGAGTGACTATATATGTCATATCTTTCGCCTTTATGACTCACAGACGTCACACACACAGTCCATATCCCTGAGCCCCAGCAACTATTTCTAGGCAAGGCAAAAGCATTTAACAAAAGAACGAAACGTATATGAAAAGAATTTCCATTTTCATTCTCCATGCAACTGAACTTTTTAGCAAGAATTTCAAAAAAAAAAAAAATTGAGAAAGAATTTTAAGGGAAATTGTTTTGAGCTTTTGTGATGTACTTGCAGACACCCAGTTTTTAGTTTCTTCTGTTAGCCAAATGCGACAGATTATAGATTATTATTATTATTATTATTATTAATAAAAATGGTACAGTTAATTAAGATGCTTAAATACAGGAATCAAATTCATACTACACATCTTAACTTCAGTCTTATTGGTTTCAAAGTCCGAGGTAAATTCGATACAGTTGAAAGATAGCTCTGAACTAATAATATCAATAATACCCACCTTTTTTTTTGGGATGTAGGGTATTTAAATCAAAAAAAAAAAAAGTATTTTATAAAAATATATTTTGAAAAGCAATTTGGCTTTTGGCATGCCAGGCTTTTGCCTGTCCCGCCAGTCTTTTGCCGTTTGCCGTTTGCCTTTCAAGTGTCCATCAACATATTTGACAAGTGCGCTGATTTTCCAGCCACCTTCCTCGCCCGGTTGAAGCACCTTTTGCTTTGCTGCTTTCCACCAAAATATGTGTCTGTGTGGGTGTGTGTGAGTCATTATTTGGTCATGCTTGCAATTTCCCCGCCCGTTTAGTGCCACGCCCCCTTTGGCTAGCACTCTCTCTCTCTCTCTCTGTATCTATCTCTTTGGCCATCCATCTAGTTGACTGCCGGCTGTACCGGAAGTCGTTGCTTGTCCAGGGCCGCTCAGCCTGCGCCGCGCCAGGTGGCTTCGCCGCTGTCCTAATGAATAATGCAACAGACGAACTGACAAAACAGATGAGCAGCCAGTGGACCTGCTCCTCCCTCCTCCGTCCTGCCCCAACACACATTTTCTCCCTACCAAAAACTTTGCCCAATGAAATATTTAAATTGAAATACTCGCTCGCTTTGCCTTTGTGTAGCAAAATAAAAAGAAAAAATGCAAAAAAAAACCAAAAAAGCAGAAATTGAAAAAACCCAAAAAAAATGCTAGAAAACATCAAAAAGAACAACGCTCAATGGACCAGCAGCTGCCGCTCTATGCGATTCTCAGTAAAATCATTAACGCTCTTGAAGTTAAAATATGTATTGATCGAAGTCAAGGGACTTCTATATATAAATTATTTAAGAATAGTAAACCATTGATTGCATTTTTAAGTTAATTAATAAAGTTCACTTTTTTTGTACATAAATACTTTTTAAAATATAAATTGTTGGCTTATTTATAGATATACTCAATACATAAATCTAAATGTATATTCACTTAGTGAATGACTGGCACATTTTAAGTAAATTTGAGAAAGACATAAATGTATTTTTGAACTACGTCATTTGAGGAGAACAGTGAAAAGCGCTTCAGAGTCTACATGCTAATAGTTGCTTAATGGCATGTAGTCTGCCAATCATACTCTCACTCTCACTCTCTCTTTCTCGCTCTCGCTCTCTCTCTCTCTCTCTGATGTGCGCCCTCCCTTTCTATGTGTCGCTGTGATTGGTAAGCGGAAACTAGGCAAACATTGTGCATTTTGCACAATTAATCAAATATTTTTATTGAATTTTGTGTGTGGCTGGCAAACAGACAACAAAACCACATAGACAAATGTTGGGTTAAGCCGCTTCGCATATCACATGACCAAGGCGATGGGAACGAGGGGCGGGGTGGCATAGTGTAGTGGATGTAGATGGGCGTAGGCAGCAGGGTGAACCTTGGGCGCGTTAATGGGCCAGCTGACAGCGTGCCAAACAAGCAAATGCTCAGCAAAATGATGAATGACGTACAAGCGAGTGTGCGTGTGTGCGAGTGTGCGAGTGTGTGTAGTTAGACAGTAGATAGAGTGTGTGGCTAAAAACAAGGCGCTATGTTTGCTTTTGGCTGAATACTCGACTGGCGAGTGGCGCCCGAGCAGGGACAGATTTGTCCAGGGCTATCATAAATCGCATTTGTGCATTTGCATTAGATGCAGCTCGTTGGCCGCAATGAGGCAACAATGTCAAAACTTACAACAACAACAGCAAGCAAGACCATCTAAATGCAAATGCCAACGAAGCCTTTATGCAAATGTTATTCGTGTCTACAACTCTGAATATGACTACGAATATGAATATGACTGCGAATACACGAATACGTGCATGAGTCCTCAGCATGAGCTTGGAAGGGTGCATATATGCATATTGCATTGGCTTTGGCCTTTATTTTGATTTTATGGCATAATGCGAACATAAAATATGAACAGATTAACACACACACACACACACACGAAGAGCTCGTTTTACAGCACATTGATCAGTCAACGCACAGGCGACAAATAAAGCAGCAAATGGCATTTGCTTAAAACCCATAAAAATTAACAGCTTATCGATGAATTATAAAACCATTCACATATATCGACAAGCCATAAAAGTAAATAGGGATACTAGCTATAATGATAGCAAATTAGTGTTGTTTCTGCTGTCCTCTTCTTGAATGTCATCTCTATATAACAGATTATAATTAATAAAGTGAAATTTTAATTGACAGCTAATTTCACAAACTCTATCAATAAGCTTTAAGAAACTCTCAACATTTCATTGATAAAACTTACTGCATTTCGATAGCAAAACCATGACACAGAACATGACTTCGATAACTTCCATAACTTCGATAACTTACTCTCGCTGAAAGAGAAAGAAAGAAAGAAAGTTTTACAGTCTAAAATAGCAACACTGAATTGGCTAGCAAAATTCAATCATCGATAAATTATCGATTTTGTAAATCATAAGTAAATCGATTCAAACTTTTAATAAGTATATTCTTTTATTAATGAACAGTTAATTAAGAGCATAAACATTGCTGTAATTGATGGCCAGGCTTTTCCGATCAATTTTATTCATTTTACAACATGATTATCGATAACAATAGCAAAGCCTTTATATGATTATAGATAGCACTTTTCAGTTGGTGTAAACGAAAGTGTGCCTAACTGTATTAACGTGGCTTAAATCACATAATATCTGTGAACTTTTTTTGCTCAGCAGAGTTGCCACACACTCTACGATTACCGATAACATGTGCTTTTGTTCGGCTTTGCTTTTGTCGGCAGTCAGAAGTCTCGTCCTTGCCAGCATGTCGAAGTCTCTTCATTCCTTTTAATGCTGTCGAGTGTGTATGTGTGTGCGTGTGTGTGTGTGTGTGTATAAGTATGTGCTTTCCCTGCTGAGCGCCGCTTACGCTGTTAGCGTCAACTCTGACATCGCTGCCGCTGCCACCAACTCATGCGTCTTGGCGTCTTGCAACGCTTCGCTAAGCCTTTTGTCTGCCTCTTTGGCTTACTAGTGCAATGGGTGTGTGTGTGTGTGTGTGTGTGTGTGTTGCCTGATTTGTGTATGATGCAGGCAGCCGCTTGTTTTTGTTTATGGCGCATCGCCTCGTGTGACATCAGTCAATTGAGACGACGACAGCGCTTTCAAGTTGGTGTCCTTAAAGAGAGAACCCTATCTCTGTCTCTCTCATTTTCTCCCCTGCTTCACATCCATCTAACCGCACACACTAAACTGTGCCATGTTTTGAGCACCTATCTATAAGCAGAGGCCATTTTTAAAATTTCCAACCCTTTCTCTTTCACTCTCTCTTTTTATCATTCTTTTTTTTTCTCGCTCTCTCTCTCTCATCTTCTCTCATCATTTTAGCTATTTATTGTACCCATTTTAAATCGGCGTTGTGTGGCGCCACCTGGCGTCTATATGCTAATTGGCCTGGCCAATAGCTCATAAAATGGCCATAACTTGCGTGCGGCTTAAGCGTGGCAACAGAAAGCTGCACACCAAAAATCCAGAAAATGCAAAAAATTGCCGTAAATTTGTTTTTTATCATTCTTTTTTTAACATTAAACATTTTGTATACACTTTTTTTTTGCAAAGTTCATTGTTTGATTTGCGGGCAAGAGCAGACACCAACAGCGTTCAGGGGCGCGGCAGGGGTCGCGGCGGCGAAGGGGCGAGCCGAGAGACCCAGTTTGCAAAGTAAACAAGCCGCAAATGAAACGACGTCGACGTCGGCGTCGGCGTCGGCTGAAAACTATTAAAAATTAAATGGGCTCGGTGGCTCTTTATAGAGCAGCCGTTAGTTAGGGTGAGGGCGGCAGCGGGGCGTGGCAGCATATACGCAGCCAAATAGACGGACGGACGAGACAGCAACAGCAGCCGCCGCTAGCCGGCGGCCTTTGCATGTATTATGCATATGCAAAAGCACGCACACACACACACACACACACACACACACAGGCAGGATTGATGTGAGTGCAGAGACACCAACTTAAATAACAACAACAAGAACAACAACAACAGCAGCTAATGGAAATATAAAAGTCGAGTCTGAAAGTAAAACTGAATAGACTAGAAAGTGCCCTGCAATAGAACGGGCCAGTGTCGCCATCTACCGGAAATTCAAGCGTATTCAATCTTAATTTAAGCCTTGAAAACAATAATTTATTGTCTAAATTATTAGCTTCATTTGTTCAATTTTATAATAATTACATTTGAACTTTAAAATAACTTATAGATTTTTGTTTTTTTTTATTTTTTAACCGCTCGAAAATTGGAAATTTGCCAAATAATGAATTGATAACAATTGCAATTTCAATTTAGAAACCAGTCTATGAATAATCGAATATAATAATCTAATAATAAATACACCATCAATTTGGTGCAGTGTATGTACAAATTCGCAGCAGTTCCCCTTTAAGGACGTGCCATATTTCACCCTTTAAAACCACACACACATATATATATATATATATATATACCCCTTGTCAGGGGTAGCAATAAAAAATGTGCTGGTCATTGCGTAAAAAAAGGAGAAAAAATAACGTATACGCCAAGTAACACACGGGTTAAGGTAGAACTGGGGCTGTTGGAAATGTGTGTGTGTGTGTGTGTGTTTGTTTGTTGTTTTTATTTAGCTGCAGGACATACTTTATATATATACACACAAATGTATACATATATGTATGTACGCACTTGACGCCACGCTGAGTCGAGTGCTTGAGCTTGCTTTGTCATTGCCGGTTATCGGGCTTCCATATGACCCATATATGTCCATCCAGTGGCAACGCAGATTGCGCTGCACTTGGCTAACGACAATAAGTTGGCAACGTTGTTGCAGACAGCCAACGAGTTGATCAACTATGCAAACGACACAAAGTCCCACAGTTCCCGTTTTGATTGCATTCCCCGGCCGAATGAGACATCCATTCGCACGAACCAAAGGCGACATTCATCGATTTTATTGGCAGTTGTTAGATGATGCGATTAGGCAAATGGTGCCGTTAAACATGGCATGAAATTAGACCCTGGGCATGCGACATCAATTCCAAAGAAAATTGCTCTTCACTTTACTCTCTTGCGCTTTGGCAAGGAATTACTTTAAGGAATTATTTACAATCAAGTTTTTTAATTTTAAAGAAATTATTGTTATTATATATTAGCTATTAGCTGGCAGTTATCATATACAAGGTATATCAACAACATGTCAAATATTTAATTACTCTTCTTATTATTATTTGGTCTAATTTAAATTCCAATAAAAATTTGCTAGGTAGTTTATCCAAATCTCTTGTCAATGTTAGTATATCCGGCAGTTAAATTGTACAATGAACTTTATATAACTTTAAAACTCTTTATTATTATGGATCTGGCATTAAATAAATCACAAAGTTTGGTAAACTAAAAGTGTAACGAAAACTGAACTTTAACATAAATTCCATATATAAGTTAAAAGTCACAAAATGTTCATACTCAAAACTTTTCCAAACTACGCCTAACTGACATAAAAAAATTACTTTATCTTGAGCTTAACCTAAGATTAAACACATAATTTGTGTTGCTCTGTTGTAGAAAGTTGTAAACAAAAAAAAAAAGTTAATACAATTTCGTACCCTTGAACGAACGAGCTGACAAATCTGCTGACACTTAATATTAAAGCATTTGGAAGCACGGCACATTAAGTGCTTGCAACGAGCCATGCGACAAGTTGAACGGCCACTTGCTGTGCCACAAATATATTGCAACCCCTCCCCCACGCAGACCCGCACCCGCACCCGCACCCGCACCCGCACCACGCACCCCATTCCCCTAGCCACTAGTTGAAAAGCAAACAGCAAACATCAGACAAATGCGTTGTCCGGTGGCGACTAATTTGTTTTTCTTGCGAGTTTAATTTGAAAGCTGCGCCCGGCCAAGGCTAAGTCCACGTGCAGACTGTCGACCCCCTACAAACCAATCCTACAGGCAACCTAGCAGGCCCCTCTCCCCCCATCAGTCTCTACCCTGCCTGTTGCTGCTGCTAGTTATACCCCGTGGCCACTGACAATGGGTAAATACGGGTATATTGATCTAGCCATAAATTATATTTATTATTTTATTTACACTGATTTAAGAATATATTTATATTTATTTTATTTCGATAACTATATAAATTTTCGCATAATCGATAAATATCGATTTTAAGCCTATAGTTTAATTTAGAGTATTTCAATTTGATAGGCAGACATCTTTTGAGATCTTCTAAAACTCTTAGAATTGATAACATCGATATATATCGAAAATATGATTTTTTGTATCTACTTCCCCACTTTGCGCAATATTAAAAAGTTATTTAAAAGGCTCGAACGATCATTCAAATTTTAATGAATTTTAAAAGCAAACAGGGTAACTGCTAGTCGTGCACACTTACTAACTCGTGCTGTTGTGGGTCGCATCAGCAACAGTTTGCTGAATGCCAAATGAATTGCCTGAACGGGCCAGCTAGGGGGAGAAATGAGCTGGCTTAGGGGCTAGCTTCAAGAGGGGCAGCAACAAAATACAAAATACAAAAAAAAGAAAAATGCTTGCGCTGCGAAGCTTGGAAAATGTGTTTATTTAGGATAACTTGACTGCCTGTTATTGCTGTTGTCGTTGTTGGCCCGTTGACAATTGCCGACTGCGGCGGGGCCAACGTGGCCAGCGGGGTAGGGGGCCGCACACAAAGGCACTCGAATGCACGAGCCGCGCACACAAAGCGCATTATGTTAAGGGAAAAAGTAAAAAAGTATATAAAAAAAATGTCGCGACCCGCTTTAAGCCAAAACACAACATCTATACCCCACAATTTCCCCCCTTAAAAAGCAGGCAAAGCAGCTTCAAGCAAATTGTGCGACCTTTTGCTTATTGTGTTGTTGTTGCCGCCTATTGTTGTTGCAGCAGTTATTGTTGTGGCAAATTAATAAGCAGCGTTCGCGGCCGCCGTCGCCCTCGGCAGTGCAGTCGCGTCACATAAATCACAGGCATCAAAAATAAAAAGGAAAAAAAAGTAAAAGTAAATAAATAAAAAAAAGAGCGCTAAAAGAAATCACAGTAATTAATTAATGTGCGTGTATGTGTGTGTGTGTGTGTGTGTGTGTGTGTGTGTGTGTGTGTGTGTGTGTGTGTGTGTTGAGGTATGCTTGTTTACCAGGGCCGGGTGGTTGGCTCATAAATTAATTGCCGCCCCTGGGCCATGCCCCAGCGGCAGCCACTTAATCAAAGGTTTTTCGCATTGCGTTTCAAAGTCGCTTTTATTTCATTTCTTCTGTGTGTGTGTGTGTGTGTGTGTGTATGTTACATTTTATTTGCCTTCTTTTTAGGGTGCATTAATTAATGTCTAATATAAATAGAAGAACCCTTCTCAACCAAATAGCTGACAACAGCTGCCTGCTATGATAAGTCCACCCACCTTTCAACAGGGAACAAATTGTAGTCGGATATTGCCACAAATTGTAAACAGCTGTAAATTTGGTGTTAAGTTTTATTGAAAACAATATGCGTCCTACATAGATTACATAAAATAAATGTTAAAACATATAGAAACAATATACAAAAAATTTGACAAAACATTTTTCAAATTTTCGCATGATTTTTGACAAAAAATTTGACACCCTCAGAATCAGATCAATTGTTGTTTTTTATACTATTTGTGACCAGTAAAATCGATTAAAAAAACAAGCTCGTAATTTTAAATTTTGAAAAAATTTTTTTTTCCAAAATGAACAAAGGGGGGGGGGGGGTTTATAAAAAAATTGAAAAAAAAAATTATTTTAGAAAATTCATATAGTTTGAATGTAAATTTAATTTAGATCACAAATCATGAAAAAAAAGACATCAAACATGAAAATCGGTTCACTTTTGACAAAGTTATGGGAGTTTGAATTATGGGAGCTATGGATCAGAGAGCTTTACATGTCAAAATTTTTGTCAATTTTGGCATGATTTTTGATCAAAAATTTTACCCTCCCTGAATCACTTTTAATGTTATTTTTTATGCTAATTATGATAAATAAAATGGATTAAACTTAAAAATTTGGAATTCTAAATTTTGAAAAAAAATTTTTTTCGAAAATTCATAAAAGGGGAGTACATGATTTTTTGACCAAAAAATTTTAAAAAAAATGTATTTTTAACAGTGCTTATAATTTAAATGTAGAATAAATCTATAGGACAAATCATGACCAAAAAGCCATTAAACGTGAAAATCGGTTCAGTTTTGACCAAGTTATGCAAAACTTTTGCCAGCAAGCTTTACAACTCAGGGAGATATATAGAAATTTTCCAATGGGCGTAGCAAACAAATTAAACAGTTTATCTGACGCGGATATACCGAAGTATATATTCCAAGTTTCACACGGACGGACAGCAAACTGTCAAATCGTATAAAAATTAAGTGGACAAACTCGGACCAAATGTAAAGCAAACATTGAAAGAAAGCCCGAGCATAGTACAAATTTCATGTTCTTTCCTCTTGAGATTCGCAACCACTTTAAGGGCCGCGGCTAATTAGGAGAAGGCCCAAAATGGAAAATCAAAGCGCAAATGAATAAAACACTGGCTAATGACAGATAAGGGCAAATAAAGGCAGAGCCTGGCCCGGCCTTCCTTTGCAGTTAGTTAAGATCATTAGCGCCTGCTAATTGGTCAGCTATATGTACATATGTGTATGTATGCACATATATATTATGTCAGAGCGGACAAACTAGTAATCCTAAATCATGTGCAGCTTTGCTCCCCGCCTCCATGCTGGTGGAGCAGCAGGTGGCCCGAGCAGCTCGCCTCGAGCACAATGCCCGGCTTTGAGTTATGGCGCACATGTGGCTTCAGCTATTGCAGGCTCATCTTTTGCTCGCTGCTGCCCCAACCAGCTCCCACTGCTGCTCTTCATTTAGCTTATCCCTAAAGTACTCTTCTGTCCCCCCCTTGCTCCTAACCCTGCACCTGCTGCTGCTCCTCTGGCCAGTGCCAACACTCGCGTGTGTGTCCATGAAAATCTGACACGCATAAATTTTCGTGCTTGCCGCAAAAAAATGAAAAAAAAGCAACAACACAAGTGGCAACGGCACACTGAAACGGAAACGGAAACAGCGTAAAGCGGAAGCGCATGTCTAACAAGTTGCTCGAAGCGAATTTTCAGAGCCGTGCGACCAGCGCCAAATGTGATTAGCGCCGCACGGCAAGTGGCCATCAGCCAGGACCAAAGAGGGGATGGGTTGGGGAGTGAAGGCAGCATTCCATGTTGTAGCTGAAAGGCAGCATATGCAACTAGCCACACACACACACACACACACAGACGAACACGTGTGGGATTTGGTTTGGGGATTAAGATTCGGTTTGGCTTTCGGCTTGTTCGAGTGGCAAACTTGCCGCCGCCCCTCTCTCCCCACTCCTCGCCACAACTCTCTGCCACACATCTCGCAAAGCATAAATTGCTGCCAAGACGTCGCCAGTTCAGTTTCATTTGTGCACATCCTTTTGCTACCCTGTAACATAGCTAGCAAATGGAGTTTTTGAGATTTCTGAGATTTTGGGTTTTATTGGAAAGGCAAAAAATTTGATTATATAAATGTATAGGGTATACATAAAATGGGCATTTTAGCTTTACTCTTAAAAAAAACAAAAAAAATATACATACAATTCGAGCCCAATTGTGTTATCCTTTCACTGGCTTAGAAGAATGCAGGGTATTTAAAAAATATGGTTCCATTCTGTTAGTTTTGTAATATGGTTTGATTCTGGTTTGGTTTACGGTTCAGTTTCAGATTTTTTTATAAATTGTTTAGTTTGCCCGAAAATCTTTCATATTGAACTTTATAGATTAGCTAATAATAAAGTGGAACAGGGTACCTATAAGCCTTTTATGCTTATACCAAAAATGGGCTTATCCCTTTTATGTTTCTAGTCGTTGTTGTTGTGATTGTTTCTCTTCTGCGTGTTGCTTGCCTACTTTTAGTGTTTAGCCAACGTCGCATAAAAATAGCACAACACCAACAGCAATCGCAGTCGCTGCTGCTGTCGGCGTCGCTGTCGCAGTCGCAGTCGCAGTCGCCCCATTGCATTATGCGGTTGTCGCCTGCGGTCTGCGTTTGTTCCCCACTCCTCCTCACCTAACTTTCGCTCTCTCGCTCTCTCGCGCTCGCTCGCTCTCCCGTCGCTGCTGTTGCTGCTCCGTGTGTTTGTCGTCTGCGTAAAGGCTTAAAGTATTACAGTTACAGTTACAGTTAGTAAGTCGCCCCGCTCCCCTCTTCGCTATTGTACTAGGTAAGCCGAATGTTGACGACGACGTTTGCAGCTGTTTTTGGCTTTAGCTTTCGCTTTTGCTTTCGTTTTCGCTTTGCTCAGCACAATATGAGCAACGTTTTCTGTTGTTGTTGCCGTTGTTTTTGTTGCTGTTGCTTGACTGCTGCTCGCAACAAATTGCTGTAAGCTGTGAAACTAATCCCCTCCTGCCCAACCCCTTCTCTTGGTAGTTCACCGTGAAACTACTTTAGCGGATTGCTTTTGAACATTTTTTTTTGCCGGCGACCATTTGACTTGCTTATGACTAGTTTTATTCACTCTTTCCTTCCCCACCCTCAAACTTCAGCAACACTTAACCCCACCTGCTTTTGGTATTTTTGCGCTGCCCTTTTTATCACGTGCTTTCGCCGTTTCGTGCAAATTTCCATTGCATACTTTTAAGCGGCCGCTAATAAGCACTTAAATTGCAAGTTGCTTTTGTTGGCGTAAATTTACATAAAAAAGGCGGACACACTGCACTCGCATAAATACCATTTAAACATCGCTTTGCGTCGAGCGCTCAAGGCGTTCGCTTTTGGCTTTGTTTTGGGTTTTATGACTCTATCATTAGGTTTTACGTAAAGAAATGGGGGATAGGGAAATGAAAGCTATAAACAAATAATAACACGAAAGCCTCGCGTCCTTTAATACACGAAAGCGAAAAGAGTATATTGGGCTTAAAGCTAGAGAATTGAAATTTGGACTAAATACTCGTGTATAACCACATCAGATAACAAGTTAAGATTTTTTATGAAATTTCTTAAATCTTTCTTAGTTTAAAAGCTAGAAATAATTGAATATCAAATTTGTTATGAATTACGCAGAGCTGATGAACGATATTTATCGATTTTGATTTATTTACTTGTTTATTTTCATAATCTTAGAATCATTTGTAACCGAAAATATTAATAAAGCATCTAAAATTCGACTTTGCGGCTTGTCTACATTTTGTTAAGTCTGATAACTTAGCCACAGAAATTTGTAAACAGCGAAAAGAGGTCGCCTTATCACGTTGGCTGTCAATGCCAAGTGGCGGGCAACCACAAAAACCACAGGTGGGGGTGAAGGGGGGGCAGGTGGACGGTAGGGAAGGCAGAGAGCCTGCGCCGCTGCCAACTGTTATCCATGTGATGATGACAGCTCAGGTTGTCGTTGTTTATGGTAAGTCCCTACAGCCCCCCACACACCCCCACTTTTAACATGCCTTACCTACTACACGCCCCCCCCCCACCCTTATCTTTCCCTTGAGCAGCCTTCGCGTTTTGCTTTCAATTTCATTTTGTGCATTTCCGTCAAGCGGAAATTCGCGTAAATTTGCCGGTATGTCCAATGTGCAGAAATGGGATGCAAGAAAGGTAGAGCGGAGGAGTGGGGCGTGGCAGCGGGCAGTTTGTCGTGCCGGAAGTTGATGCAAGTCTAGAAACAAGTGCCAAATGCCGGAAGGCCATGGCATACTTGGACGCAGCGCGACAAAAAGTGAAATAAAAAACTACAGGAAACTGAAAGCGGACATAAAAGGCAAGTGAGGAAGGGAGAGTAATGGGCAGCTAAAGAGAAAGTACAAGAAAAGACGGTTAAAACCGTTTCGCAATAAGACGATGACAAATGCAGTTTAAAAGCCCGACTAAAGAGCTGTGCTGAGAAAGCTCGCTTTTGAAGGGTGCGCATTTAAAGGGGTGGGGAGGGGGGTTGTATTAAGATTTTGCTCGCTTTGTTGATTCAATGAACCGCAAACAATTTTGTGGCCGCTTGATTGGACAGCTTTGTGGGCAGATCCTAAGTTTTGAATAATGCGATAAGAAAACATTTCCTAATGCAAACCAGGCAGTGTTTCAAAAATGAAAAATTGAATTAAACCGAAGTGAAAATGTTAATAAAAACATAAATAACAACAAATTAGATTGATCAAAAACATTGAAAGTTATCGATCATTTGAAACAAACTTGATCTGTGCGTGCCATGGACGAGCTAAAAGTCGAAAAGTTGAAGTCTGTCAGGGTAAAATTCTTTGCTATCCAGCTCGTTTACCAGGCTTTATTTTCATGTGTTGGTTTTACTTTATAATTATTCGACTTTTACTTACTCTTACAGCTTTACTTTCCGTATTCCAAGGTATATAGTTCCCTCTCTCTCTCTCTCTCTCTCTCTCTCTCTCTCTCTCTCTCTCTCTCCCTCTCTCTTTCTTTTTCTCATCCTCCATCGTTTGTCCTTCTGTGATTAGCTTATTTTCTAACCCGTTAGGTCTGACTTATCGCATTACAATTTCATATTTAGCATTCATAAGTCCTGCCCAGCCTGTTCATTGATTCAACGAGTGGCTCCCCTTTCAGATTAGCCCCTTCCCACGATTACCTTCCACTTTCACGTCTTTCACCTTTTACGTGCCACCTGCAGGCAATCCACTCAGTTTTTATTAGATATTTTGCAGTTAGGTCAAGTAATAGAGACCCCTTTCCCAAGCACCCCCCAATCCCAATCCGTTTTCCCTAAGAAAATTCCCCAGTTGTAATCCAAAGCAATGCCTAAGCTCTGCTTCCCTTTTCCGTCCGTCCTACTCTTTCCCCATTTTGTGCCCAATTTCATTTGCGTATTTCCATTTGGCGTTTTTATGCCGCCTACGTTTCACCCTTAGCTCCGGGTTATGATGAAGTGATTGAAGTGCCCGAAATGCTTCCAACTTGTGTCCAGTCCAGTCGAATGGCCAACAGACATGCAACACAGGTCGGGGCTAGGGGCAGCTAGGGCGGGGTGGGAACGTGCTGCTATTTGCTTATTTCTATTTTGAGCTTTGTTTTGTTTTCTTGTTTGTTTTTTATTCCTCTTTTATTTTTTTTTTATGTCCATTGCGTGCTAATTGGCCACGTGATGGCGACAAATCGAGTTTAAGTGGCTGGCTACAAACCGAGCAACCAACCCAACCACCCTCCCCCCTTCTACCAGGCAATAAAAATTCTATTTCTTTTCCCACTTCTAAATTACCCAGCTCTAACTGTATTGCGCCAAGCAGCGTGAGGTGAACAGCGAGAAGCGAACAGCGAGAAGCGAATAGCGAGAAGCGAATAGCGAGAAGCAAAGATAGAGTAGCGATATTCCTCGGAACCAGTATCAGTAGCAAGCGAGAGATGGAGAAGAAAGAAACAGAGCTATTTGTTACCAGAAATGAGAAACGAACAGCGAAAAGCACCGGAGAAACCGACGCAAGAAGCATTGATAACGAACGCAAAGCAATTGACGAGTAAAAGGCAAAATCGCAGAATCCTAAACGTATCGAGTGCCAAAGCACGTTGAAAGCCAAAAAAAGAAGCTGAGAAATTGAATTGAGAGAAGCTTTTCTGAAATCAAAAAATACTAATGTGCTTTAATCGGGAAGCGCCTTATAGTGAAAGTGCATAGAAATTGATTGCAAATTTTAGCTTCTTAGCTTCTTCTTTATTAATTTCATTATTTTACCTCATAAAATATGTTAGAGCTTCAATTTATTTTCGTTACTCCAATATTTCATTTCATAGATACCATATTTGTGAGCATAGCTTTTAAGACAAAGAAGTTTTATTTCGTTTCACTCCTTAAAGTGCGCTTTCGTTTTAAGTTTACGCCTAAAAACTGTATTTAAGCTTACCTCTTGCGAAGCCCGATTAACACTTTTTGTTGCTTATCGCCAGATATATTAAAGCTTCTCGCGTCCTGCAACAATGGGCACAGTTTCTGCCTGAATTTCCTCACTCAGTTTCCGTTTCAGTTGCTAGCTATTAAGCCTTCTCTTCGTACCTGTCTCTCTATCTCTCAGCTTCCATCTCACTTCCATATTTGTGTGTTTTGTTTTTTTTTCGCTCTGTGTGTTAAATGTATGCCAAGTGGCAAAAAAGCCGCGGAGGCTTGGCATAATGAGCCTCTGACTGAGCCCCTGGCCGACAATTGTTTTGACCTTGGCAGCAGCTAAAAACTGAAATACCCAGCCTAACCCCGTGGGCTACCCACAACCCCATCCCTGAGCTGCACACATTCGTTTTTATGTTCAAAAAACAGCAACAACAACAGAAACAGTTTCCATAATTTTTCGCATTTGTATAAAGTTCGCATATCTGCGCCCCATTTAGCAGCTGAGTGGGCGTGGCTCAACCGGAAAACCCTGCGATGCTATCATTAAGAGCTTTATATCCTACTCCCTCCCCCCTGACAATAAAATTAATTAAAATTCAATAAATTGACGCGCAAATGAAACATTCAAATGAAAAGGGAAGCTCAAAATTGAAAATGAGGCTGTGCTCCAGGGGCATCCGTAATGTGGATGGATGAGGAGAGGGGGAGGGGGAGGGGGAGGGGGCGGGTAACTGAAACGTTTACGTTTCAGCGCTCCCTGATGGGATCCTTGTGGGTGGCGAGAGTGATGGGACAGGCAGAGGGAGGGGAGAGGAGAACAGGGGACCGGGGCTGGGTGTCAGCTTATGTTAATGCTCAATTACAATTGTTGTCCTTGTTTGAGTTTCAGCTGAAAATTGTATTCCCAAGGGGACTAGGAGAGGAGTGGGAGAGAGATGGGAACCAAATAGAGGTGCAAATTTATTTACAGTACGTTGAAAGCGAATCCGATTGTAGAATTCATTTCATTGCCATGGCGACAAAACTCTTAATTGGCTTTTGTTAAAAATACAACTAAAAGTTTGAAGTAAGTTCGGTTTTTACATTTATCTGTTATCTGTTGGCCGAATTTGACATTGGGGCCAACTGTCCGCTTAGCACATCAACAAATGTATTTGCCATTAAGTTCTCGTTCAGTCTAGATTTAAATTGGGTAATACCTTGATTACTGTTTTGTTATTTCCATCTAACTTATTTGGGCTCTAAGAGGATTCCCCAGTTTTCAACAGGCATTTTCTAAAGCAAACCAATATACTGTTTATTATTTTGTGTTTATCGATTTCAGGTGAACATCAAAAAAATTCTTTGTTTTTTTAAGCGTATACATTTCTTAAAATATTCTAGTTTTTTATTTAAATAAGCTTCACATTTTTGTTTTTAATTCCTGACTTTAATATATTTTTAATTTAATAAATGTTTAGTAATATAATTTTATGCAATTTGGAAAATTTTCAATTTCTAAATTTCGTACAGTTGGAATTTCAAATAACAATCGCCACTTGGCTCGATTATTGCTTCATTTGGCCTTGTCAAGTGTTTTATCAACACGCATCGGTTCTATTTCAACCACTTGGCCAGCTCTTCTTCTTCCTGCCCCCCGCTCACGCCGCTGCCCCGCCCACAAACAAACTATTTGCTAGTTCGCCAGTTCATTGTTATTTATAAATTTTTTGCCCATCGAAGTGCCAGCCAATAAATTTACCCCTTCATGTTTAAATTGTGCCTACGCTCGTGGAAATTGGGGGGCAATAAACAAAACACTCAGCTATGCACAGTTAATAAACAAAAAACAAAAAACAAAAAACAACAGCAACAACGACAACAGGAAAAGTTTAGCAGACAGCAACAAATTATTTTTTTTTGCTTTCGTTTAGGGTTTAGGGAGCTGGGAGGGGGTTGAGGGGTCAGGGGTAGACGCTGTGAGTGGGTTATTAGAGCAAGGAAAAAAAAGCGCAAAGGTGGATTGATAAAACAGAAAGGAACAAAACATAAAAAAATATAAAAAATTCCAACTGCATTTTAGTGCTTGTAAAAAGGCAGCCAAAAAGCAGTCAGAGGGGGGCAGGGGGTGGGGCCCTCTGCAAGTTGAGCTGCTCTCATAATGCTCTTGTTGCTGCAAAGGCATTGCCAGCAAATTGAATTGTTTGTCAGAAGACAAAGCGAGATAGAAAGCAAGGGAAAATGGAAAAGAGAGAGAGAGAGACGGAAAAAGCAGCTGACAGCGAAATCAACAAGCAGCCACGGCGAACTTGTGGTATGTGGTGCGTGGGTGTATCTCCTTGTGGCAACAGTTGTCCAAACACACCTCCCGCTCCTCCTCTCTGCCCTCCACGCTTCTACCCAATTTCTACTCTCGGCTAACAAAGTTAGGCAAAAAGCAAAAAAAAAACAGAAAACAGAAATTCTTTTGACAACAACAAGCGCAAAAGAAGGAAATTGAAAAGCCTGCAAACGATTTGTAGCAGGGTAAAGCAGGGCCGTGTGTCACATACAGTACAACAAACATATCACAAGCACACACACACATACTTACACACACACACACAGCTACGTCTCAGTTTCGATTTGCGAGTTTTAAACATTTTTTCCTGCTACAAAGGCATTTTGAGGGCTTTTCTTTGTTTTTGTTTTTGTGCTGTGTGTGTTGTGTGTGTCTTTCACTGTTGAATCGAATCCTGCTGACTGAGAAAATGCACAGCATGCCTTTAATCTTGCTAATTTCAACCGCAACACATGCGCCCAAAAGCAGGCAACATATTTTTAATGAAATGGGCGTCTATTTAAATTTTAAATGCTTCAGTTTCAAAATTAATTTTAATTTGCGAAATTTAGCAAACCCAATTTTTTATACGACAAATTATATATTTCAAAATATAATATTCATAAAATATAACATATTTTTTTAAAATACTTTTTACGAATTATTACAAATAAAAAAGTTGCACAAAATAATATAAATAAATAAGTAAAATTTCAGCTCGAAAGTGTTTTTTATTTTCATTCGATAACTTTTAAGCCAGTCACATTTACTGATTTTAGTAATATTTGAACAGAAGTTGCCATATCATTATCTATATATCTATCTAAGGTAAGGATATTTAATCTTCGGTATACAAATATTTTATATATTTATTTTCTTCGCCCGATTTGGACTGTCTCTGCGTTCTTCAAGCCATTTGTAAGCGTGTGCGTGGTAAATCCTTGGCCACCACATACTCACACACAGACACACTCACACACAGACACACTCACACACATATAAATACATTTAGCGCTGGTTAAAATAACAGCCAGCAAGTAGCGCAAGTGCGCAAAAAGCAAAAGTTCTGACAACAATAACCACAAGTGGATGCCACATGCGGCAGCTGGCCAACCAATTTTTTTTTGTTTGTTCTTTGTGTTGCTCTTCCTCTGCACCACAAACGTCAACACCAACCGCCCTTCCACCCGCCCACTGATTCCACTTTTTATGGCATTTTTAGTTCTATTTGTTTTTGCGGTAACAGTTGTCAAAATATGGTCAACCCATGTTCCACAGTGGAGCGTACAGTGGAGCACGGAGTGGAGCACTGACATTTGAGCCTGGAGGCAACCAATAAATGACATTCCCGGCGGATCATATTTGGCTTTTTGGACTCACTAATTTGAAGTGAAATATGTTATTAAATTTTAAATGAATAATTAACATTCAATATGCATTTTATTTGGAATTAAAGAGTTCTATTTCAAAGCATTTTGCGTGAACTTTTTAAAACTAAGGCATTGGAAATAAAAAATAATAAAGTAAGATAAAAGTACTACTCAAAATGAAAGCGAATAGTAAAAATTACATTAAATTACATTAAAATTACTCGTTACAAATCGTATCTTATACCTTTCACTCGTTAGTTTGCTACTCGTTCAAATACTAACTTAACTAAACCGAACTAAGCTTCAATATCATAATGTTAACTTAATTTAATATTACTTTTCCATACTTGACTGACTCGCTAAAATACCAAAGGTTAAATTTTTTATTAAGCTTTTGGAACCTTTGTTGTGCATTATATAGTTTGATACCCACAGGAAGCTAAAACTATAGCTGAATTTTATTAAACCTTTCCTTAAATTACTCGTTAATTTCTTTTACTCGTTTATTTTCTACTTGTACTACTTTTACTGAACATTTTGCACAGCTAATGTATTGTGAATTTAGCTTATACTAGCTCAGTTTATTGTGAACTCATTATCCACTTACTCGCTAAAGTCACTCGTTGAATGTGCTGATCGTTATCTCTTACTCAGTTTTTTTTCTGCTATTTTCTTCAATTCAATTTTACAGCACTGGCTGTAAATGCTTACTCGCTGCTTTTACTCGCTGCTTCACGTAAAGCTTGTTATCTTTTGCATGTTAGTATGCTTCTAGTTAAAGTGTCGCTTCAATGGGCACTTGTGCAGCACTTGAGCTCTGCACTTGCTGTACATGCTGATAAGCATTTCTGACACACACAAACACACACATGTGTGTGTGTGTGTGTCACCCTTTTGACCAGGCCCAAGCTTGTAATCTGTGTTGCGATATGTTTCAAGTCTCAGTTGCTGCTGATGCCGGGCGGACATTTTGTCTTAGCAAATTCAATATGGCAGTGCATTTCCGCTTGTAGTTAAATGATGCCTGTCAGCCCCCCTTTTAACCTGCTGTTAACCCGCTCGTCAGGTCGTTTTCAGTCCCCCCCTTCCTTTCGTCATGTTGCCCATTGTTGCAGCTGCTCTCGCTTGGACAGTTGCTGCGTTGACCGTTGCAAAAGAGGGCAGGCTCTTTTGCGGGGGGAGTGGCGCTAAAGCCTTTAGCTCTGGCTTGCTGCCCTCTTGCAAACCCCCCACACACCCCCCCCCCCTCGCACCCTCCCTTTTGGCACACACTGCTGCATTGGCATTTTCTTGTTTGTTGTTTGCCATTGCATGTGCGACCATGTGTAACTGTAACTGTAACTGTAAATGCTTTGGCATTGGCCCTGGCATACACCACCCACCTCCCTGACCGTCCGCCCCCCACCCCCACCCTTCGCCCATTTGCAATTACATTTTGTGTTTATTTGCGGCTTCAGCTTCAATGCGAAGCCAGCTGAAAACTTTTTCATTTTTTTCTCCAATTTTTTTTCGGGCCAAGCTCATTTTCTCGCCTGTTGTCAGAGACTTGTGTGGGCAGCAAAGTTGACTGGTGGGCGGTGGGTGGTGTGGGTGGGGTGGGTGTTTTGGCAAATACCTTGTACGTAGCTGTTTCTCGCTGCTGGCGCTCGTTTTGTTAACCGCGAATACATTTTAATTAGCAGCTAAAATATTCAAACTGAAAATTGGCCTTTGCCTACCTCCGCTACCCCCCGCTCCCCCTTAACCGCTACGCGGCCAGGAGGCAGCCTTCAAGCGCCCAAAAACACACCTGTGTGTTTGCTGGTGTGTGTGTGTGTGTGTGTTTGTATTTGTTTTGTGCAAAAGTTTTTGGCAAATGCCGCCCGAGCTCGCCGCCCCAAGCCTTAGAGCTATGAATTTTTCAGGCATGGCCCTTTCGAGAGCTCTTCCTCTCACTCTCTCGCTCTAAATGCTTGTAGAAAATATGTCAGCGAAATGTTTAAATGTTTTCGCGGCCGCAGTTCAAACAAAATGCGCAAAACTTGTTTCAGCAACTATTTCACAATATAAGCTACCATCAGCCTCCCCTTGGTAAAAATTACACTTCTTTCTAGTAACAATAACATCGAGTTTAAAAAGTACACTCGTTAAATTGCTAACGAGTAGAATAAACAAGCTACAAATTAAGCTTTTAACGAGTAGCCCAAAAATGTCTAATTTCTAACGAATATTAATAATTATTAATTATTATTATTTATTATTTTTTATTTTGAATTAGTATGTGGCTTAATTAAAAACCGAGTACCACAAAATGAATTAAATTTCGGACGAGTAACATGAAAACAACGAGTGAAATTTGCACAGAGAAACAAAAATAAAGAGATCGTAAAACAAAATGCGGTCAAATAAATACTAGAATACTCTATACATGATGCGTGCTGGTTGCTATCACATCACACAAATAACAGTACGCAGGAACCCCCCTTTCCCCCTATTCGCTTATCTGACACTTGTCAAAAATGACAGCAAACGTTTTGCTCGGTTCGGACATGAGGTTGATGCGAAGTTTTGAGCTCCTCAGAAGCAACTCGAATGCAAGCGAGTATTTTTCCGAAATAGCAACAGCAGCCCAGACAGGTGGGGAACGATGGGCGGTGGGCGGTGGGTGTGGCCAAATGACATGGCACATTTCAAGGTAAACATTGTGAATTTTGCATAGCAAACAGCAAGCAAAATGCAGAAAATAAACACACCGGAAAAAAATAGACTATTGCAAAAAATAGCAGAGAAGAACAAAAACAAACCTTTACAACGAATTGCTTTGCAGCTGCTGGAATCCGCACTATGACCACGCCCCCTCCCCCCCCCCCCCCCCCCCCCCCCCCCCCCTGGAACGGTAGAAACCCTGCCCATTCCCATTGAGTGCAAGTTCTAATTGTGTAATTAATGAATTGCCTCTCGGGCAACCTCATGCACTCTGCCAGCAAAGCTCCCCCAACCACCAAACAGCAGCCAACCTCTATCCGCTCTATCCCCTCTGTCCCCTCTATCCGCTCTATCCCCGCTATCCTTTATCCGTCAGTGGCCCCACCTGACCCGCATTTAGCGCTGCTTCTGCATTGCCCGCCGAACCACATGGGACGTTAATTGAAATGCTCGTGGGGTGGCAGCGTCCTTGAGATCGCCAGCTACCCAGAAACAAAAAAACCAAATAAAAAAACAAATAGGAAACAGTTACCAAGATTGATCGACTAACTGTTTCCCTATACTAATATGCACATGATTTTTCCAAGTAAGTTTAAGTTTTATGTAAGTCAAATAAATAAATGAGTCCAATATTATCATTATAATTAATATCATGACTATTAAATTATAAATTTTTTAAAATATTATTATTTGCAGTCATGAAAAAGCCTATAAAAGTTGAAAAATGCTTAAATAAAATTTCTAAATAATTTGTTCTACTTTATCCTTTTAATTCTTTAGTCACGGGGTATTCAAAACCACAGCACACAAAATCTTGAACTGCTTGGAACCGCTTCCAACAAAAACCACTGCACTTGCCTGCAGTCGCACTGCGAGGGTCACTCCAATAGTTGTGAAAAATTATTAAAAATTAAAATTAAAAAGTAAATTTTATAAAAACTTACAATTTCAGAGGGATTACGGGCATTGCGTTGATAGGGATGTGAAAACTTAAGTAATTCTTCGAAATAACAAATTGAAAAAAAAAAATGAAATATATTTTATTTGAAATATTATTTTAAGAATAAATTTTTGATTTCATACTCATCCGTTATATTCAATAATATTCCTTTGTTGCATAGCTAAATAAAAACTATTAAAGGGTCATAAATATTTAAAATATATTTAGCTGCAACTAGGAACTGCTTAAATTCCAAATCCGTTTTCATTTCACATTTCCCAAATAGTTGTATTTTCATATAATTGATTTTAAATCTTTATTCATCGATTTGTAATTTTTTTTTTTTGTTTACCCAATTGGTTGATTTTACTTACAAATTAGTATTGTTCTTTTGCATTTTTTCCACAAAGTTGCACTCAGTTTACATTGTTGCACCAGGTTGGGGCACGCGGACGCGTTTGCTGCGTAAGCTCGTAAGCTCCAAGCGCATTTAAAGAGCAGCGTGCGCAGAGCTTTCTTTTGGCACGTGCACTAATACACATGCAACATTTCTGTGCATACTAATGCACTGGCTTCTCACGACGAATATGTATATTGCATATAAATGATTGATCTGACTATTGTCAGAAAATGAGGCGGCTGCATCGGACTACTATATCATATAGCTGCCATTGACACGATCTGTCTAAAAAATACTTTTTGTTAGGGAAACTTTTTTGTTTTGAAACTCTGAACTCTAATATATCTCCCAATCATTTATAGAAATATTGGTATAAGAAAACTTCAATCTTCAATGTGTCTGCAAGGGTATTTAAAATTCGGTACCCTTAGATAACTCTTCTTTAGTGTTAAGTTCAAGTTTGAGTTGAGTATAATTTTTAAACCGCCCGCGCATAACCAGCTGTAACCAGTGCAATGCACTCTCTCTCTCTCTCTCTCTTTCACTCTCTCCATCTCTCTTTCTCACACGATCTCTTACCGTCTCTTTCTAATGCTCTCTGTTTACAATTGGCCGCTAGTTAATTTATTTGAAAATCCATTTGTTACCTTTGGCTCGGCTCTGTTTACATGTCCGCTATCTGTTTGTCCGCCCGTCGGACAGATATCGACATATATACAATGCATGCATATATATCTATATACAAATAGATACACACAATTCTTGGCATTTGTGCTTTGTTTTTTTTTTTTGTATTGTGCGTATTACATTTACCGTTAATTCAATTTGCCTGTTCCCGTTCCCATTCCCTTGAAAATTCGAACACGAGCAAAATATGCACGCATTTTTTTCTTCGCATTTTCTTTTCTTCTTTTTTTTTGTGTAAAGTTGAAAGTTCATTTAAACAAACAAGCAACAACAACAATAGGTTAATAGTTTATGTAAATATGCTGTGGGGTGGGTGGGTTTTCTAATAAATTCCATAGCCGCACAAAAATACAAATATTTATATAAATTGTGCATAAATTTTATATAGACTATTTGATTATATAGAATTAAATTTATTGTATGTTTGCTCACAAAAACAATTTTAAGAGTTCTGAGCTCTAAATTTCTTTTCTTTTCTACAATATAATAATAGAAGATAATCAAGATAATGACACATTAAGTCAATAATTAAATTTTATAGACTTTAAACAGATAACTTATGTTTTATTTGCTTTTTATATCTCGAATAGGATATATTAAGAAACAAAACGTTCATTCACTAAAACAATATTGTAACAACAATATGTACATCAAAGCAATATTTTAATATACATTTCAAGAATACATTCACTTAGAAAAACAAGCGCTATAAAACTTCAGTCAAGATTAACATTTTTCACGTGAGAAAAAAATTTGTATTTTAAAAACTCATACAAATGTTTACGTTTTTTTGAGGTACGAAAATAATTGTGTTCAGTATTCGAAACCTAATTTAAAATTGTGGTTTTAAGACTTGCGACATTAACATTAAATAAATTGGTAATATTTAAAAGCGCGATATTATTGAGGTTCATATGTAGTAATTTTTTGGTTTTTTAAAAAACATTTTTGATTTTTAAGTTTTGCTTCGTTTTTCATAATATGTATTTGAATAATCTTGCCTCGAAAGCTAAACCCGAATTCCATCTACACTAGAAAGAGTAAGAACAACATTCTTTCGCTTAGTGTATGGCTAGTATATATATGAATTGCCAAATGCCTGGCTGTAGACTTCCAATACTCGATATATCTGTATGTACACCACATATATATAAATATATTTATATATATATTTATACTCATGTTTGGCTGGCTGGAGACCCGCTCAATATAACCCCATTCGGTGATCGAAGCTGACTGAAAACTGTTTCGGCACATGGTCAAAATACACACGTCTCGATATATATATCTGGGATGATCGAAGGGGGTGCTAAAGGAAAGGGGGATGCGAACAGTTGCCGTTTCGAGTTTATTTAGTGAATTATCGCAAAAATCGAACAAAAGAATTTTCCTTATTTTTGTTATTGTTGTTGATGTTATTGTTGTTGTTATTGTTGTTTTTGTTGTTTGTGTTTTGTTTAGCTTTAGTAAATACTTGAAAATTTAATGCCGTTTGGCCAATAATTAAGGCAAAAACAATGCGCGGCAGCGAGGTGCCAGCGAGCGTTTTTGCCTTTTGATAAGTTTTTCAACAAATTTTGCTCTCATTTTGCTCTGCTATTGAGTTAAATCGGGTATATTCAATGCACAAAAAGCTTTCCCAACAGGGTAAAATGTTATTAACGAAGTGCATCATTGATAAACTCTGTATTTTCTTCCCAATTTTGAATTACAATATTTTCGTAAAATCTTTCGAATCTCTTTGCAGAGTATCGTTTAGTCGTGCGCCTTTTAACTTACAATATACCACTTGTTTTGCTTTTTGTATGCTACTTTTCTCTTGTTTCTCACATATTTTCAAATATTAATCATACGCACAGTTTGCCAAAATTGATTTGATACAGCGAAATGTACATAAATTATTGAAAGATTGAGCGCAGACGGTGCAAAAACAATTGCGGCCAGTTAATGAGAAAGAAAAAGAAAAAAGCAAACGAATTGAAACTAAACGCAACGCAACCCAGCAACAGATGGCGCCACAGAGCAGCTGTTGCCCGGGGCGGAAATCTTTAGGGTCTGCAATTGGGGGAAACAGCATCACCATCAGCAGCAGTATCAGCAGCAGCATTAGCAGCAGCAGTTGCTGTTGAGTAATGCAAACCGGAAGTGCCCAAAATAAAGGTTAACACAAAAAAAACAGACGACAAAACAAAGAAAGCGAAAGAACAGAAAAAACTAAACCTAAAAGAGAACAAAAAGTTGGGGCGAAATGTAAAATGAAATGAAAATATATTAAGTGGAAAATTCACAGTTTTATGATTCAGTTAACAGAAAAACAAAACCTAATTGGCGGCCGCCGACGGTAAGAAAACACAAAAGGCACACTAATAAGGTCTTCATATTATTTAACGAAATTTAACTATCCAAGAGTTTTCAATATTAATAATTGCAAATGTATATTTACATTAATTTGTGAAAATTTGGAAATTTGCATAGAACTATGAAAACAAATATAATAAATTTGTAGATTAAAAATTTAATGGTATTATAAATAAAAACAAATATATTACAGTTCAGATGCAATCAATACATATATTATCTGAAATTTATAAATTGTAGGCTTACTTTTCACACAAATACTATATGAAAAGTATGTTTTTTTGACAGAAAACACACCAGCCAAGATTTTTTTAACCGTGGCTTGAATTTAAAAATTATTTACGATAAAAAAAATTAATTTAATATAATGAAAGTGGTTTTTAAATCCTCAAATATATTAACAAATGTGGATTTGATATCAAAGTCTTAATATCCAAAATACAAATCCATTTTTACTTCAACACCATTTAAGAAAATATAACTAATATTCTTTAGACCAAATACATTTTATTCATATCTTTATTAAAGCCATTAAGCTTCGAAAATGTTAAGCATATTTGGTATTATGTGTCAAAACTCTAGGAAATTTATAAAAAAAAACCCCGAACAATTGGCAACCTTTGACATTTGTCCAAGGCCACCAATTAACAACCAAATATTTGAGCAGTAATTTGCGAATCAAGGTTATAGATAAGGGTTAGCAAGCTTTGAAAACAAATTTTTCATTTATTTTAAACTGTTTTCGAAAGGGTTTATATTTTAAAGAACTCTAAATAATTTGAAGGTCATCAATTTAATTTATAATTTGTTTAAGTTTTGTCATTTAATAAATTTGTTTTTTGTTAACACACACACACATTTATAACACTGACCTTCAACTTAAAAAAAAAAACCGTTTTTAAGCGCGAGGAGAAGAAGTGAAATTTGAACTGTTATCAGACGCAGATCATTCAATAAAGAGAAGAAAAAAACAAGTCTCAAGTCTCAGCTGAAAATAATTCAAAAAAGAATTGAATAATTTTTTTTAACATTTACCTTTTGCTCTCTTTGCTGGTCTTCGCTGCAATCGCCGTTGCACTTTTGTCTATCTTCCTCTTTCTCTCTCTCTCTCTCGCTCACACACTCTTTTGCACACTTTGTCAACAGGAAAAAAATATTTGAAGTACAACAAAACGGTTTTGTTGTCTTAATCAACTTTTAGTATATTTATAAATTTTATTACACCAACAACAACAAAAAAGACAACAAAAAAATGAGCAAAAATTGTTGCTAAAGTTTCAAACTAGACAACTTTTAGCGCGCGCCTAAAACTATTTTCTTTTTTTTATTTTCAATATTTTTCAATATTTTTCAAAACAATTTTCCAAATTGACAGAATCTTTTGGCAGACTCAATATTTATTGTGTTTGTTTCTATTATTTTTTGGAAATTTTTAAAACGCTGCTCCCACGCACGACTCAAGTAACGAACTCGAACTCGAACTGTAAATCGCAATCGCAGTGACAATCGCAAACGAACGGTGCTTTCAGTTTGTGGAGTATTGAGTGGAATTGATAGGCTGACTCCAAGAACTACAACAACGCAATGTTATCCGCTCGGAGGCTGAACGCCTACTGGATGTTTAACGCGCGCCGAAAGCTGTCGCAGAATGCGATGTTGTCGGCCACGCAACGCGTTGCCGACGTCGCAACGTCGACAGCGACAGTGGCAGCGACGCCGACAGCGGCAGCGTAAGCGAGAACATGCCGAAGGCCAGCAGCAGAGCACGACGCATCGCCTCCGTATTTGTGTGTGTGCTTGTGTTTGTGTGTGCGTCGCTGCTATTACTGTTGCTGCTGCTGCTGCTGCTGCGCTTTTTAATTGCATTTCAGCTGGCAAAAGCGCAGCAGCTTTTGGTCTGTTGCTGTCTGCGCTTCATAAAATATTTTCCTACTGAATAATTTAATGCAAATATAACGCAGTCTACAGAGAAGCACACACACACATACACACAGCCACACACATGGCGCCCAAAAAGTCTACACAGCACGCACAGCAGAGCCTGCTGCTGCTGCTGCTACTGTTGGTGCTGTTGCTTCAGGTGGGCGCTCTCCAAAGCTTGGAAGCTTTCTGACATTCGGCCGTTGGTGGTCGTGTGTGTGCGTCGCTTTCCAGTCTCATGTGCTAACAAGTGGGGAGCAACAGTTGAAATGAATGAAACTTTCTGCACGAGCGCATGGGCAGCGACGCCAGCGTCGGCGTACGCTTCATGTGTTGCGCGCCTGTATTACACCTGCTGCGTTAACTGCTGTGCGGAGGCTGCTGAGACCGTGGCAGAGACACTGGCAGCGCTGTTTCTCTGTTTGCGTCGCTGCCTGGAAAGCACAACTTATTCGCACTGTTGCTTTAGCATACGTGTGCGTGTCGCGTCTGTGTGTGTGTGTGTGTGTGTGAGTTTGTCTGTTAAGCAGCAACTAATTTTTGTTAATCACACCTTAATGACATGAACTTGACACCAATCTCGATGCTGCCACCTGAAAGCACCTGCATACATTTACCATCAATTTTCGGCTAACCAAATAGGCAAACGTGGCTCAAACTGTGGCAAGTACGTGTGTGTGCGCGCTCGTTTTGCATGCCACTTAATTACAATTTGCTGCGAGCTTGGCACCAACAACAACAACAACAACGAAAACAGCAACAACAACAACAGTGCGCAGCTTCTTTAAATGCAGCACACACACACGAGCCCACACACACACGCAGACACACTGCAGCGTCGCTTTTTAATGAGCTGCCAGGCGACGAAAGTAAAAAAATCATTTTGTTTTTTTATTACCCAAAAAGTTTCCTTATTCATAAAAGCACGCAACAAAAATTTTTTTCTTGCGAAAAGCTCATAAATCACGTTTAACAACACTATTTGCATACGAGCACAGTGCAATTTGGCTAAGTTGAATACTGCTAAGATTTCCGTGCAATCTAACAAATGTTGTCTCTATAATGCAAACTGATATATTAACAGGGAAGAACATGGCCGTCGATTGTCACATAAACCAAATATATATATTCTATTATTCCTTGAATTGATTTTGTTCCAAAATATTAAAAAAAAATTTATTTTCAAAAAATGTATATATTTTAAATGTAGAATCAATCTGAAAGACAAATCCTGCTAAAAATGCCATCAAACATGAAAATCGATTCAATTTTGACAAAATGATGGGAGTTTGAATTATGGGAGCGATGGGAGCTACATGTCAACATTTTTGTCAATTTTGGCATGATTTTTGACCAAAAATTTAAAAAAAAAATTTGTTTTTAAAAAAGTATATATTTTAAATGTAGCTTCAATCTTTAGAATAATTCATGACCAAAATGCCATCAAACTTGAAAATTGGTTCAGTTTTGTCAAAGTTATGGGAGTTTTAAGTTTGGGAGCCCATAGCTCCCGAGAGCTTTACATGTCAAAGTTTTTGTCAATTTTGGCATGATTTTTTATTAAAAGTTTGACTCATTCAGAATCACTTTTAATGTGGTTTTTTTATACTAATTATGTTAAATAAAATATATTAAACTTAAAAATTAAAAATTTTAAATTTTGAAAAAAAAATTTTTTTTTTAATTAAAATTGTAGTTGAAAATGTAGTAAAGAGGGTGATATTTTTGACCAAGAAATCAAAAAAAAAATTATTTTCAAAAGTGTATATATTTTAAATGTAGATTCAATCTGGAGAAGAAATCATGCTCAAAATGCCATCAAACATGTAAATCTATTCAGTTTTGGCTGACTTGTGAGAGTTTGAGAGAAATATGAGAACAATAGGTCCAAAATGTTGCCAATAGTTGCAAAACAGTAAGAAAGTGTAATTTCTTTTCTCAAACTTTGATGAATTTGGATTTGCTTTTTCTGACTAACCCATAAACTACTTATATGATAAAGTACTGTTTACATAGAGATATATTATCCATATATAGTATAGTATAACGACACGTTTCGACATTTATTGCCAAAATTAAAAAAAGCAAACAAAAACTGTATTTAAACATTGGTATTGTCTATATGCGATACTATATACGATACGATATATATGAAAATGAATAAAATATATTTGATACCCGGTACACATATTTTAACAAAAAAAGATATTGAAAGGTATTTATTTTAGATAGAAAAATCGATTTATATTAAAAACAAAAACTAACTATACGCAAATGAGAATACCGTAAAATTGCAGCCGCTTACTGCATTTATATTACGGCTAATTCTATTCCACATTTTCCACTGAAAACCTTTGTGTTTTTTAACTAATCAGCAGCGTGTTTGTTTGTCTGATAAGACAGCGACTGTGACTGTGACTATAACGGCAACTGCGACGTCGACTGCAGCAGCAGCAGCAGCTGCAACAGAAAACCAGCCGCCAGAGCCCAAATGCTTCGGGCAGCTGTGGCGCCAGCGCCGTTCGCATCATCAAAGTAGTTGCCGTAAATGCCAAGGGTCAACAGCTGTGTGTGCGGCTTTTTCAGCGCCAGCTGCACTTGAGTGCCACGCCCCCCCTCCCCCGTGGACCAGTCGATTTCGCTGGCCTGCAGCGCGTACAGCGCTCCACTCAGCGTGCTGGGCATCAGCAGACGGCGCTGGCGGTGCACAAAATCGCCGCTAACACGCAGCAAGCTGAACTCAACGGGTTGCAGCTCCCCCTCCCCCTCCCGCTCCCCCTCCCCCTCGCTGGACAACATGCCACAACTGGTGATGCTGTCGTTGCGACAGGCGAATAGACCGCACAATCGGATCACACTGTACTGCTCCTCCTCGTAGCGCCGCTGGCCCACGAACACGCCCACCCGATAGCGATAGCTGTACGCGCCCCCGCTGCCCGGCGGCGCCTTCACCTGCAGCTCGAAGTCGCAGCAGAGATCCGCCTGGCACAAGCGCTGCCGTTGCACGCGCCCATCGAGCAGCGGCACCTGCCAGCTGGTGAAGTTGCGCAGCTGCGGCTCCTGCAGCATGGGCAGCGATAGCTGCGCCGGACCCGACCGTTCCGCGTCCGTCTGCACCGGGCTGCTGTCCGAGAGCGGCACACGCGCCAGCAACAGCCGCCGGTCGCCGACGGCGGAGTCGCCGACCATGCGACGGACGAGGGCGCCGCGCTGGCCCGCGTAGATGCCGCTGCCGCTGATGCCGCCGCTGGGCAAACTGGCGCCGGCCGCCAACAGGTTCACGTTGTTCGCCCAGGCCCAGCCCTGCTGCAGCTGGCTAGCTGCAAGAAAGAAACAGAAAGAGACAGAGAGAGAGAGAGAGAGGGAGAGAGAGAGAGAGAGATATGTTAAAAGATTTGCGATTAGTTTGAAAAGTTGCAAGGAACTTTAATATTTACAAGCTACTAGTCCCTCAAAAGAATTTACAAGATATTTACAAGGAACTTACAAGGAACTTAAAACGAACTGATAAAAACTATATAGGATTTTACAATGAGCTTGCAAGAAGCAGACAGACAGCGGAAACTAGCAAAGAACTTAAAGTGACTGACAAATACAAGGATTTACAAGCAGCTTGCCAGGAACTCAATTGAAAATTATAAGGTACTAAATCGAAACTTTCAAAGATCTTAAATATGGAAACATTTACAAGAAACTTACAAGGAACTTAAAACAAACTATATAGGATTTTACAATGAGCTTGCAAGAAGCAGACTGTGAAGAATCTAACAAAGTACTTAAAGTAACTGACAAAGACAAGGATTTACAAGCAACTTGCCAGGAACTTAATTGAAAATTATAAGCTACGCAATCGAAACATTCAAAGATCTGAAATATGTGGAAAATTTCACAAACCCAATATACTAGTTTTAGCTCGTCAATGAGTATAATAAAACTATAAAAATAATAAAAAGTAGAAAGAACGGTACGCAATTTATTTTAGACTGAAAATGTGCTAACGCAGGGTATTTGCCAGTCGAGAACAGCACTTTCTTGAACAGAAATTTGCTGTAAACTCACCCGTGAGAAAGGGCAGCTCCGAGTTGAACATCAGGGTGACAATCAGATGCCGGATATCGTAACGCTCGACGAGCTCCAGGGCGGGCGTATAGAACAGCATGTCGAAGCAGACGAAATGTCCGAAGGTCACATTGAAGTCCGTCTCGAAGATAGCGTACTGCGGCTGTTCGGTGCGATTCAGCAGCGGCTCCAAGTACAAGTTCCATTTGCGATAGCGCGAAACCACCGCACCACCGCGATCCAGCACCACATTCGTATTATATAGACGATAGCCGCGGTCGGGACAATCGGGGTCCGTGGAGCAGCTCTCACGCTCCTTGACATTTAGCACCAGGTAGCTTTGGGCCTCGATGGCGGCGCAGGCCAATTGCCTGAGGAAATTGGCCACCTCGTCGACGGTGATGGTGGTGGCAACCACAATGTGGCAGAGGCTGCGCTTCGAGGGCGCCGGCACCGCTGTCAACTGCAGCTGGCTGTTGAGCGTTGCCTCCGGGAACACAATGATGTCCGCCGTGCCATTGGCCGCATCAATCAGCTCCAGATAGCCGGCCAGATTCTCCTCCAGCAGCTGCGCCGAACTGCCGCCGCTCACCGCCGGACGGAACTCGACCACACCAGCCGTATAATAGTCGGCTCCAGCACACCGGACCGGAGCCAGGCACAGCAACTGGAGCAGCCACCACAAACACTTGCCACTCATATTGCGACCGACAGACAGACTGACTGAATCTGACTGGAATGTCTCGCCCGTCGTCGTCGTCGTCTGCTCAGCGTGTATCTTATCGTTGTTCGGTTTACGACAGCCGCACATTGTTATCGTCCCTTGACGATGATTTACGAGGCAGGCAACTCTGGACACTGCATACTTTTGGGCCAAGCCAAAAACTTACATTCGAGCTGATAAACTACGCTGCCCCGCACACATCAGAGTATTTAAAGCCAACTGGGGGAATTTCCTTTTTTACTCAAAAAACAACATGGAAAAACATGTAAAAATACTCCAAGACCGTTCAATATTATAGATAGTTTAACGTTGATAATTATTGTTATTTTGAAATAAAAAGAAAACATTGATGATTGAAAAAGTACCTACAGTTTAAAGTAACACGCCAAAAGTCTGCGGCCGTACATGAATATGTGAGAATCGCATAGAAGGGCATATATTTCCAAGGGAAACAAATAACATTGAGTTAAAATTAAAAAAAAAATCCAGCTTAAATACAACTCAAAAAGTTTGAGTTGCAATTGTTATTTTGTTAAAGCTTTGATTTTTGTATATTTTGGAAAAAAAAGGAGCCTTGAACCACGCATCACTGAAAACACGAATAGTTTGCAGGCATTAACATGTGAGAATCGCATAGAAAGGCATTGATGTTAACAGTTAATATTGAGTAAAAATTTTAAAAAATTGTGGCTATTAACATCGATTTGTTTTTAACTATTACAACTTATTCTTTATGGTTTATATATGAAAATCTGGCTAAGCAGAAGCCTCTTAATAAAAAAGCCCATTTATTGAGAAAACAAGAGAATCCTTTAATTAGTTCGATAGAGTGCTAGACCCAAAGACAGAAGCAAGCACAGCCAGGAGCCGGAGAAACGCAGTTCGGCAGCGCCATCGCCCGTGGACGCGTAGCCACAGTCGCGATCCTGTTGGGGAGTCCCCGTGCCGAAGGTGCAGACATCGTCATAGTAATTGCCATAGATGGCAAAGGTCAGCAGATTGGAGAGTGCCTCGGATTCAGCCAGGGCAAAGCGCACTGTCAAGTTATTGCTGTAAGAAAAATATGATTGAGAATGAAATGAGGTAGAAACTATGATTTAGAAATTAAGATGTTGTAAATAAGGAATCTAAATGTTAAAGTTTACAATAGTTTAGTTTAGTTTCAATTTAGATATAGGAATTCAGGCATGGGAATAAAAATCTAGAAACTCAGACATAGAAAGTAAAATGTAATAATCCAGATATAAGAATTTAGGTGCAGAATATAAATATAATATAATATATATAAATATAATATATATATAATATAAATATATAAATTCAGTCATGGAAATTTAGATGTAGGACACATACGTAGAAATATCTTGGAATCTTGGAATCCAGAAGTAGGAAGTCTCACGTTGCTATTTAAACTTTCTTATTAAGCAACTAGAGGCAAGAAATGTAATATAGAAATGATACGAATCCGAGTAAAAGAATTCCGATGCAGAAATTTTACGTAAGAATTAAAATCTACAAATCCAGATGTGGGAAATCAGAGTTAGGAAGTCGGACGTAGGAAGACAGACTTGGAAAATAAGGAAAAAAATTTAAATACGAATTTAGATCTCGAAATGTAGATTCATAAAATCAATTGTGGGTATTCCTTCCTCAGAAGTCAGACAGAAAGATAGAATACAGAAGAATTGAGATCTCGAAATTGAGATTAATAAGTTTAGTTGTAGGTCAGCTCACCTTTTTTCCTGCTCCAGGGTTGTCCACTCGAACTGCGCCGGCTCCAATGGCAGCAGATTATCCAGCACGCTGTTTGGCATCAGGAGAAACTCCTGCGACTTGGGATAGGTGGCCTCAATGAGCAGCCCACTGAGGCTGAGGCTGGACTGCTCCGCTTCAGTGAAGAGCTTGCCGCAATCCTCGATGCTGGATCCGTTGCAGGCGAAGATGCCGCAGTTGCGCAGATAGTTGGCGTCCACCCGCTGCTCATTGCGCCAGCCATCGTAGGCGCCCAGCCGATAGCCGATCGAGCTGCCATTGCCCGCCCCCAAAAGGCGCCACTGCAGCTCAAAGTGACAGCACAGCTGCCCGTGGCAGACGTCCCGCGTCACGTTGCCCGCCGCCTGCCCGCCGGGCAGCTCCAGCCAGACGCTCTCGTACTGCTCCAGGTAGTCCCGTTTCATCGTGAACACCGAGCTGCTTCTGCCTTCGGGCCGCAGCGCCGACACGGAGCGCCGTCGTCGCCTTACCGCAGCTGTCTTCTGGTATTTGGGCACCTGGGCCACATAGAGGCGCCGTTCGCCCGCGTCCAGCTTCATCACGCTGCTGATGGTGCCCGCGCGTCCATTATAGACGCCCGATCCGGTGCTGCCGTATTCCGGATGACTGGCGCCAGCCGCCAGCAGATTCACATCGTTGCTGTACGCCCAGCCCTGTTGCACTTGGACAGCTGTGAAGCAGGCAGGAAAACGGAGATAGAGAAAGTTGGTAAAAATTTTCTGTAAAATGTTCTCAAGTTTCTATGGTATAAAATAATATATAACATATTTAATATAATATATTATTTTTATTTATTTAGTGTTTTTCTTTTTTTCTAATCTACACTCACCACTTTAGTGCTAAAGTAACCACAACTGTTAAATATATATTTGAACTACCTTTACAAGTTCAGTTTTAAGTTTCCTTGAACCGGTTCAGCTTTAAAGACGGGTTTGTTTATAATAGTCATTTATTTAACAAGCAACTTAGATTGTTTTAAGCAGTGTAAACCTTTATTCGAATTGTTTAAAAAATCATAGACTTATTGCTGAACCACTTGATAACTAAATGCATGGCTCTCTTGAACCGGTTCAGATTAATATTTGTTTTTATATAATCTGGTGCTAACAAATTGCTCTTATTTGTAAACTAATGAAAATCTAAGCTCAATATGCATAAAATTGTCTTTCCCGATTTAAAGCGACTTACAATTTAAATACTTCTTCAAGTTAAACCACCTTAAAACACGTTTCTAGCGGGTTTCAAGCGGTGCAATAGTCGTAAATTTTATAACATTGCAAATTATATGATCAATAAATAGGATTTATACATTTTAATAACAGAAGCTCAAAATATAAATGTAGAAATTTCTAACTTTTCTTTTTAAACTTGTTTAAAGCTGTCTTAAACCACCTTCAGTTAAAAATCTTCAACTTCTAAGCATAACGTAAATTTTAAATTTCTTTAACTCAATTCTTCCAACTCATTTGGAATAAACTTACCCGTTAAAAACGGTAACTGTGAAAACCACATGGTGGGAAATATAAAATCTCGTACACCCTGTTCTAGTAACATCTCATGGGCGGGCTTGTAGAACAAGATGTCGAAGCAAGTGAAAAGTCCAAAGGTCACATTGAAGTCCGTCTCGAAGCTCGTTGGCTCCGGCACGAAAGTGGAATTCCTCGGCTCACCATACAAATGGATTTTGCGATATCTGGCGATGATAGTGCCATTCCGATCAAAGACCACATTCGTATTGAAGATATTGTTACCGTTCGGCGCACAGGGACGCGTATCCTCGGGCGTAAGGGAGCACAGCTGTTGCTCGCTGATATTTATGACGATATATTTGCGGGCATTGCGTGCGGCACAGGAGATCGCGACCAGAAACGGGGCAACGTATTGGCCCAGAGGATCGTCGCGACATGGCGAAAACTGCAGCTTCGGGTCCGGCACATAGCTGAGCGTATTCATGTTGTTAAGCGTTAGCTCTGGGAAGACAATGATGTCCGCAGCGGTGTCATTGGCCTGGCCAATTAGCTCTAAATAGCCGGCCAGATTATCCGCCAAATTCTCGTCGGCATTTTGGCCAATCGCCTGACGAAATTCAACAACTCCGGCCGTATAGAAATTGCCGCTAATCGATTCACCGCCGATGGACGCCTGTAAATTAGGCAGCGTTTAACCAATTTACCGATTAGCGACCAACGGTTTGTTGTTTCCAACCCACCTGCTGACTCAACCCGATGCTGGCCAACAACAACAACAACAAGAACAACAACGGCAGCAGTTGTGGCCTGTTAACATGTGCAGCGCATTTGGACATATTTTTTTATTTTTTATATTATCCTTTTTTTCTGTTGCTGCCTGTTGCTGCCTCGTGCCGGCTCTGATTTGAACTGCGGCTCTGTTGGCTCTTTGACAACGCTTTTATAATTGACAAAATCAAAGAGCACACACAACACAAACTCATAATCGTTAATCTAATCAAAACATTGGCGAGACACACAAATTTTTATAGGCAGCACAGTGGATTACAAGCAACAAGTTTAGCTAAAAATAAAAAAAATTATATTAAATATTTATTACCAGTTGAGAAAAAATAATAAGAAAACGAAAAAAAAATAGATATATATATATATATAAATAATACAAATAAATATTATTAAAATTTGTAATATTTTTATTTATAGATAAGGGTTAAAGTAAAAAATAAAATAATAATTTGAAAAAAAAAAAATTTAAAAAAAACAGCATAATATTATAGACAAGAATATATACCAACATGTTTTAAGTTTATTATTATTTATTATTATAAAATATAATTTATTTAATTTTTTATAAGTATGTCCAATAATAGTTTGTTTTAGACCACTGTCACTAACTATTTTATGGAAAACCAGTTGATGGCATTACTTTAGCGGGACTTTGAGTTATATCCGAGTTTCATGCCTATGTCGAATGCATAGTCAGCAAAAATGTTGCCCTGTACATTGGACAACAGAGCAAACTATTTAAGAATCGATTTCAATTATTGAACACACACACGTATAATTTTGGGCGCTATCGGGCGGCGACCAATTAATGAAATTTATATTTCGCAGTGGCTGTCAATACTTCAGTACTTTACCCTATCAAAGTTTGAACGTGTGTTTATTGGCATTCGCTATCAGTCATACACATGTTATTGCCTTCTATCTTAGCTTTAACCTTAAATATCTTAATCGGTTTTTATCCACGATACCGTAGACAGATTCATATCATATTTCATTCATTGCCCCCATATAATTCTTATCCGTTTGTTTTTGCTGGCCTTTATCCCAAAACGTGTATCTTAAATATTGTTATCTTCGCACATGTATTTTTAACTTTTCATTTTTTTTTTTGTATTTATATTCATATGTTTACTACATTTATTTTTTCGCATTAACCTTTTTTCAATTTGTATTAAATTTAACTCGAAAAAAATCTTCAATGAACTTAATTGTTCATTTGTTCAAAGTTTATCAGTAATTTCAAAGAATTTTTTAAAAATTTGAGTAATTTTCAAAAAATAAAAGAAAACAAGAAAATGTGTTTGTTTTTGTAAAATACATCCAAATTTTAATATGTTATTATTTAAAATAAATATATGTGTTAAATTACCCACTTTCAAAGTTAAATTAACTTTATTTGAGCTTATCCGATTGCTACGCACTTATCCGCACTTCTCCGTATTTATCCGTTTTATTAGACTCTAGGCATTATTTGCCACCTTCACAAAATTGTAAATTTGTATTTACCGTTTCTGCTTGGAGAAGTCGCAGCTTTAACTACATTTTACTTGGCCAAGTTTTAAGCAGTGAAGCTTATGCATTTCAAGGCTGATGCACATTGTCGGCATTCCTTTTCACGCCAACAAAAATACAACTCTTTTTTACAAGCTTAAGGCGAGAGCTTACACAAAAAAAAAAAGAAAAGCAATTTTTATGCTTATAAAAAATTAAAAAATAATGTTTAAAAATTTCGTAGCCATATATTTTAAATACGAAAATTTACTCAAGGGAGACGAGCCGTGTACACACACACACACACACACACACGCACACACACAGAGGCAGTGGCTGCTCATTTTATGTGAAGGCTGCCATAAAGAAGAAGCGAACGGTAAAAACACGTTAAAAGGTAAGACGTGAAGGCAACAACAGCCAAAAGGCAAACGAAGGCAGCTTCATTTAGACTTTGGCCCCAGCCTAAGTCCCTGCTCCACATATGCATAACCAAATGCTTTAGTTGTGTGTGTGTGTGTGTGTGTGTGTGTGTGTGTGTGGTTGGCAGTCAGGTCAGCTGGGTGTATGTGTGTGTTTGTTGCTACTTATGTTTAAGCTTTGTATTTAAGCTTTTTGCACGATTTCCTCTAACAAATGGATTTTCACTTGTTGCCCCCATCTATACATAAGTGTATATATAAACGTATACGTTTACATATATATATATATATATGTGTGTGTGTGTATGTTTGTATTATGTAATCTGTATGTCCTTGTTGTCATGCTCGTTTTTCTAGATGCCCTTCACAGGGCTCTACGTCTTCGCCGGCTGCCACACGTTTGACTACTAACAAATAATTTAATTTCTTTGGGGCATCTTTTCGGTGCGTCTGTGTGTGTTTGTGTGTGTGTGTGTTTGTGTGTGTGCGTCTACCTTAGAACTTTGGCCAACAAGTTTAAGGACCAAGTCGAATTTTGTGGCTTTGACTGTGCGCTCATCGATGGCCACAGAAACCGCAGCCAAATTTCGTATTCCTATTTGCAGTTAATAATCTATATAAATAAATAATGATATCAGAGCTTACACATAAAATCGACAAACTGTTTAACCTAAAAATACTCAATTTCTGTCAGCTTTACAGTTTTTTTTTCTAAGCAATATAAATGCAAAAGCTTTTGCATTTTTTGCGTTCGTTTTTATTTCAGTCCAATATTGAATAAAATATGATTTTCAACGAGGAGTTAAAGTGAGGCCAAAACTTTTTCTGGGGCTTAACTTTTTCAGCTTTTTTAAGCCCTAGCAAAGTTGTTAATAAAATGTTGGAAAATTTACAAAAAAAAATAATAAAATGATGTTTGTGCTACATATGATTTAACATTTAACCTGTTGAAAATATAGCTTAATTTTTTTTTGTAACTTAAAATTTTTGTATAGAGTTTAAAAATTGGTGACTGTTTTAACTTAGCTGTTAAAAATAAATATTTACAAAATTTTAAATATTTCAAAATGAAAAACTACCAAAACACATATTTTTTAATGATAAATATAATTTTTTTTTGTAACTTAAAATTTTGTTATAGCGAAAATTGACAAGTGATTTTAAAAGTTTGAAAAAGTAATGAGCTGATTAAAAAAAAAATATACAAAATTTAAATATTCCAAAATGAAAACAAAAACTACCAAAAACACATTTTCTGTATTTAGCAAATTTGCAGCAGTTTATTATACAATAAATGAAACTTGACATAGGCAATAAACTTTTGTAACTTCTGGACTTACAAGCTTAACAGACATTTTGCAAGCATTGTTTTAGCCAACTGAAGGTGATGTAATACATAGCCCGTTAGCGGCATCGGGCTCATATCGAATTGCAGTGAATATGAGGCGCGAATGTCAACTCTGGCCGCAGGCGCTGCCAGATTTTTGTCTGCTTGATTAATTGCAGCCAAAAGCGCGTCGAGTCGGGGAATCTGTGGCCATTTGTTACGCACAAAAAGCCGAACCACGCCCCCTCCCACTCCCCCTCAA
Source organism: Drosophila micromelanica (assembly GCA_004143825.1). NCBI lineage: Eukaryota > Metazoa > Arthropoda > Insecta > Diptera > Drosophilidae > Drosophila > Drosophila micromelanica. The sequence goes on along the minus strand of SCDY01000135.1, from coordinate 10,340 downwards.
CCCACTTTACACGCACAACCCTATTGCCAGGCAAACGAAAAATATTATTAATGATGGCAACTTTGGCGTCAGCTCTCAGTTAGGCTGCATTTGACATAACTCATACGACGCGTTGTCTTAACCTCACACACACACACACACAGCTGAGATTTATGTGTGTGCGTGGTGCGGGCTGTGGTGTATTGACTGATTAATTAGCAACTCTTAATGCCAGCAACAAAACGAATTGCCGAATTATGAAGCTCGACCGATTAGCAGTCACAGACACACACACACACACACACACACACACACACAGACAGACAGACTGTGTGTGTCTCTTTAAGCCTTGTCCATAAGCTCTGTCAGCTTGTTACGCAGAGACTTTGAGCCACTTGGCTTGTGTTTACATATGTGCGTTAAGACTTGCCTAAATAGTCAACTCTTAAACATGAAAAAGCTCTTCTTTTTTTTATCTTAAATGATATTTGGTTTTTTTTTTTTTGCCATAAATCATTCATCAAATATCAATATATATGTATGTATATCTATTACTGTTAAAAATGTGCTGTCTATTTTTATGGGCTTGAGCCCGAAGCTTATCTCTTTTTTATGTCCACAAGAGCCGAAGCACACGCCAAAAAAAATATAATCAAAATATTTTTATATAGTATACTTTTATTTTAATAAATTTGTTTTTCCTTTGATTCTAGTTTTGTTTATTATTATTTGCTTTCTCTTTTTTCTTTTACTCCATTTTAAGCTCTATTTTATACCTTCCAAATCGTTTTTAGCCATTTTCGCACTTTTTCCGAGAAGAATATAATTTTTTTCACTCTTTCCCGCGATTGTTCTACGATTTTTAAATGTTCTGTATAATTAATGATTTTTTCTTGACTTTTTTTATTATTATCTCAACATGTTTTCCTTCACATTTCTTATGTCCTGTGCTATCCTTTTTCTGTGCTTAGTCTTGTATTTAAATGTTCTTTTTTTGTATAAGGAAAAACGCTTTTAGTTACCCTTTTTTCAGTATTTTCTTTTACTTCTGTAAATTTGCAACTCGCTTTTCCAATCTTTTTTGAATTCTTTGATTTCTTTTTCCATTTACGTAGCCAACTCTTTCCCTGTTTCTTAGCTTAAAGATTTCCCAATTTTTGTCATTTCTGTTTTATTCCACTCTTATATCATATTTGATTTGGTTTCATATTTGCCTTTTTGCAATTCTTTTATGAGTGGTTCTTCTATTAGTTTTTCCCGCTTTCAACTCATGTTGCGAAGAGGGTTTTCCATTTAGTTTACACTTTCTCCTTTCTCTCTCTCTCTCTCTCTCTCTCTCTCTCTCTGTCTCTTTTCCCATCTTTGAAATATTGTGCTTTATTTGAACGTATTATTTAATTAAACTTGAGCGTAAATCTATTGAATTTTTTTTCAGTTCTGGCCATTATTTAATGTTGATTATCAATTTGGCCAGGCATTTTTGACACGCACACACTCACATCTATTGTCTGTCTCTTTCACACACATATACACATATTGGGAAACCAATAAAGCGCTTGGAGCTGAGTTCATGCTCGACAGTTGTTCGTGTCGTTGGGCAGCTGAAGGAGGGAGGAGGAAGGGGGTCTGATTTATAGACATGTGCCTTACAGCACCGACCTGACCCGACCCAGTCGGAACCTGCACCTGCAGCTATGGAACTGTGAACTAGACCTGAACCACGACCAGGACCAAGACCAGAATCTGGACCTTAACATATGCCTTTTTCAGGCGTTGTTTAATAAGTTTTAGTTGAGCAGGCGGCGGGTGAAGGATGAAGGGGGGCGTGGCAGCACTACAAACTACTCGTAAAGCCAACGATTCGCGTTTGCCTTTTGCTCTTTTGAGATTTATTGACATATAAATTGAATACCTAGCCCGAAACCAAGTCGCCCCACGTTGGGCGCCGGATGAGCAAAGTTTAGGAGCAGTTGATTGAATGCGTTTTACTGCTTGGATTTCCGTTAGTAAATTGGAAAAAACATATATACAAATATACATACATATATATAAAAACATATATGTACATATAGTTAACAGAGGGCTAGCATTGAAGGTAAAGAAACAGTTAGGAAAAAAGTCGGCAATTGGGCACAGATATTGTATTTAGTTTTGGCAGCGATTTTAATTTCCAATTTCCCCACAATCATATTTGAAAAAATGTATATATAGAAAGAAAAATGAAGAAAAAAAATTATCTTAAGAATGAACTCGACTGAAAAAGTACCTTGTAGGCAAATATAAACTTTTTAGTTATATAAATTAATTTTCAAAATCAATATTTAATATTATATAATATAAGTAATATATAATATCAATATTAAGGTTGAGCCTTACCTTTAAAAGACAAAGCTTATATATTTTTAAAGCTTGACAACAGCAACCCCTTTTCTGCAACATGAAACTAAAGGGTATACTTAGTAAAAAAAAAAGTAAAACGAGCGAAATGACAGAAAAAACGACTGCAATTTCCTGTGGCGCAGGTTTCGCATTTCTAAATATATATAGAAATGTAACTTTTTTTCTCTCTCTCTCTCTCTCTCTCTCTCTTTCTCTCTCTCTCTCTCTCTCTCTCTCTCTCTCTCTCTCTCTCTCTCTCTCGCTCTGTTTTTTCCCTTTGATTAGCATCAAATTATGGGTCATTTATTCTTGCGTACATTCATTGTGGCATTGAGTTAGAATAGTCAGAAACCCAGACGCAATTCATCTATTGTCATCATCTCTATCATTGTCATTCTGATCATCATCATCATCATCATGATCTGGCTTGCACTTTTTCAATGTCAACATAATGAAAACTTTTGCACTTGCAATTTCTTATGATTGCGAAAATTTTCGTTTTGTGGACTTCACCTTGACGTCTGTCGCCTGTCGCCTGAATGGAGAGAAAATCAGACGGAAACTTGCGACATTAGTTGGACTCAATTTTGCAGTCAAGTCAGCTGCACACACACACAAAGACACACACACATGGCATCGCATCGCACCCAATCGAATCGAATCGAATCGAATCGTATCAAAACTCCTCGAATCGAACCGTATCGAATGGCATCGAGTGGATTGAAATGGTGTCGAGCACGAAATCCTTTGCCATAGAACGCATGACAATGTCAACCTCATCTATGAAATGCCAGCCTGCTTCAGGTGGCCAAAGAAACCAGGAGCGCATTCAATGCATTTTTAAGTCTTCAAATTTTCGGGCGCTTGCAAACTGAAACTTAAAAAAAAAGGATAAAGAATTGCCATTGGAAAAATAATAAAAAATAAATAATAATAATAATAATAATAAATAATAATGATAATAATAATAATAATAATAAAAATAATAAATAATAAATAATAATAATAAAAAAATAATAATAATTATATTAAAAATAAAAATAATATTATCTATAGTCAACCAAACAACAGCTTTGCCTATTAACAACTTTACTCTCTTGCATTCTTATTAAGTAAAAAATAAATGTTAAAATATTTTCGACTCTCTTTTTCTCTTTACATTTTCTATTTTCAGTTCAGTTTGATAAACTGTTTGCTTTGAGTTCGCTCCCGTGCAGCGCCATAAGTCAAGCTGCTCGGCGACAGACGAGGACAACGAGAAAAAACGTGAGACGACAAAGACTCGAAATTCAATTCAATTTCTTAGCTCATGAAATGCCGCCAAATGTCGCGACATTACCAGCAGCTCAACCTCAAGCTACAGCAGCAGCGCCCTCACCCCGCACACCCACACCTGACATCAGCTTTGCCCGATTCCAGCCCCCCCCCCCCCCCACGCTTCGGTTCAATGCAGTTCAGTTCAGTAAATATTATGCTAAATTGAGATAATTTGTTGCCTGATACTCGGCACAGGCAAGGACCCAGGCGAATTGTAGTCCTTCGTATCCTATCCGCCGCGTGTCCCCTAAGAAAATGTGGGTGAGAGGTGCTGAGGGGGGTGCGGGCGTGGGAACGGACAGATTTGCATGTAAATTTGTTCGCGTTTTATAGTCGCAAATTTTTGCTCGATTTTGCACATTTTCTAGATTTCTATCGTAATTGGCGGCTTGTTGTGGCCCATTCACAATGAGACCGACCGCCCCCTTCCGGCCCTCGTCCACCGTCAGCAGCACCGGAAGTGCGAGTATCCGCATCCGTATTCCTATATGTTTCACTGCTGCTGCCATGACTATTGCGGCTTTGGGCCCTAGCGGAACGGAACGGAACGGAACGAAACGGAACGGAACGGAAAGGGCAGCCCAATGTGATAATATTGCATATTCTATAGGCATTTCACGTTTTTCGTAGCATATTTTTTTCAAGAGAGAGCAGAGCAACACATTGAAAAAACAATAATTCGGTATGTCTAACTATGAGATACACTGCTTTGATTTATCGTACGTAGCTCTTGAATTGAATCCGATATAGGCTTGGAAATCGATAATTTGATGTGTCTTAAGTTGAAATCCCTTTTAAAAAGTAGAGACCTTAAATTGATTATTATCGGTTTTATTGATGTTTTGATTAATATTTAAGACATTTCACTTTACCACTATTTTTAAACTATTACTACCATTTTAAAAATCGATAAAAACGATAATAATCGACTGATAAAATATATATATGATGACATGATATATACCCTATGTAAATTATAAGAATTTATAGATCATTTATATAAAAATGTACCATTAAAATTGCGCGTCTTCAATTTTAGGAGATATGCATTTAAAATGTCCAATCGGTATTTATCGATTTCGAAGCAAAGGCAAATATTATCTAAGTAAAACTTGTTCTGTGTATCTCTTTTTAACTTTTAAGGTTATTCACCAGATCTTGATAGACTACGATCTAAATCCAAATGAAGAATATGTCTAGTCAAATGACTCGAATATACCCTATTTAACCGTTAAAGGTGTTTATTGTACTCAATTAACGCACTGTAAATAAGTAGACAAGGAAGTTAGTTATTAACTACAAGTTATACGCAATAATTTAAATAATTTACAGTCAAGTTGTCTGGCCAGTTGAATTTGCAATTATCACAAGCACTTGCAGCTTTACTCTCTTGCACTCTTGCAGGCGGTTCAAGACCGAGGGGCGCAAATACTAGGGATAGTTTGAATACCTTCGGCATGATATGTGGCACAGTTTTCGGGGTTCGGTCCAATGTAAACGTTGAATATTTCGTAGCATTGTTGGGACTTCCCCCTTCTCGCATACTTTGAGGCGTTAAATTTTATAAACAGCCAGTTAACAGAGTTGTGCTAAGAAGGGACCAGCAAGTGGATAGTGGGTACGGGGCGGGGACGGGGTCACGTCTCAAAGTCAGTGACCCAAAAGTGTGCCAAGCCAAAAAGCCGGTTGCCAAAGCGAACCCTGCAATCATAATAAATTGTATGGCCAGCGTCAGTCGTGTGTATAAAATAGTCATTAAAAAGACATGGCTTAGAGGGGGTGGGTGGGCTGTGGTAGGTGGTTACAGTTATCCAGGCTGACTAACACACACACACACATGTGTGTGTTGTTGTGTCTTTGCACAATGCAATTAATTGTTTTGTTTATCGTGTTTATCAGACGGTTTACGCTTGATTTGGCCAACAAAAAGGTTCTTGGCCAATGGCCAGTTGTCCACTTGGCCATTAGCTGTCATTACTTCTGTGCCCATATACAAATAAACCACACCTCCCCGACCCAACCAAATTTAACGCTGCATTAAGATGCTTGCTTCCTTGGTCAATCGATTTTTTGATTTTTGATTCACAAATGATTCACAATTATTGATTTTCTTGCTTTTAAAATGAAAACTCTGTTTTCTTTTTAATGCGCTTAATAAAGTTGTGGCTTTAAAAGTTTTGCTTTTGTAATTTGTGTAGATTCTCAGTTGCAAATTTAGTAGCAGATAGTCAATGATTACACACACACACACACACACACACACACATGTGTGTGTCTGGCCAAACTAATATGAAAATATTGCAATAGTCTTGAAAACGCACATTCAATAGATTCCAAAGTTAATTCAAGTCCACACTTAGGCAAACAAAATTAAAAATACCCTATATTCAAAGTATTTAAACTGAGGCCATTTTTTCAAAACTATAACATTTTTTGTTTTGGCTTTACATTTCATTTTTGAATATCATATTTTTCTATTCAAGTTCAAATATCTTACAAAAATTGAATTTTATAAAACATTTTTGTTCACCCTGTAGAAAAACATTATTTATACTCCCTTCATGCACTTCTTTTAACTTTTAAAACTGAAATCAATATATTTGAAACAGACTCAACATTTTTCAGAATTTCTCACGTTTTTCACCTGTCTGCGTGTGCGATTAATGGGTTATTCGATTTGTAGAGTGGCGTAGAGTGGAGTGGGGTAATTTGTTATTTTTGCAACATTAAACTTATTTGTTATACCAAAAAAAGTCTGTCCATTATTGATTTTTTTAAACATTTTCTACATAAGCAAGTGTATTCAATCTTTGCCATACAAATTTTCAGTGTGTTTTCACATTTCGGAATCTCACACTGAAATACGCTCAGCATTTCTTACATTTGCTCACGTTTTGATTGCTTTTAATGGGTTAATTAACTTTTATTGAGCCTATGAAGGTTGCAGCTGCAGTAAAAAATTGTTTCCATTAAAACTGTCTGGCTTTTTTGACTGTTAAACTTTACTGATTATAGAAAAAGTAGTTCGGTTCAAATTGTGATTTACAGCTGAAAACCCGACTGGATATTAGGCTCGAACCCAACACAATCATGAACCGAAACTTTAGCCGTACCCTTTTATATAAATAATAAAAAATTTATAATTTAAAAGTCTAGATAAAATAACTGTATTCCTGGGCAACAATGTGCATTTCTCTATATTTAAATTAAAGCTTTTAAAAATAAAGTTTTCCTGCACTTAAAGTTTTTTTTTGTAGATAACTGATATCTCGGTAACCTGGCCCATCGATGATGTCTTTTTCCTTTTTTTGAAGCTGTCTTTTTCGCAGGTCGACAGTAATTTTGTGTAATTTTATTTTTTTGGATACTTTTATTGCCTTTTGATGCCGGTGCGCCTTGATATATCAATTCCGTTTTGCAATTGCTTTCAAGTTCAACGATTCGCTTCGCCTTTGGCCACTTGTCCACGAACATGGAAAACGGAATTCGCAAGCTATATATGTGTGTATATATACCTATATTATATATATATAATGGCATGCAGATGTATAATTTAACGCACAAGCAGGACAGATAGTGCATGAGAAGGACAGAGACAGCGCTATCGAGGGAAGGAATATGATTACGTATACGCAATGTGAAAACTTCTTAAAGTTCAAGTGCGCCAACGTGTGTGCGTGCGAGCGTCTGTGTGTGTGTGTGTGTGTGTGTGTGTGTGTGTGTGTGCCTGGTCATTACGCACGTACCACTTGTATGAATGGCCACCTGCCGCACCCCGCCCCCAACCACGCCCCCCTCACTGCCTGGCAACAGCACCCAAGTCAGCTCGTTGAGCACATAAAAATAAATCAAGTTTTTCTTCATTTCCTTTGCCGCATTTGTGTGTGTGTGTGTGTGTGTGTGTGTGTGTGTATTGTGCATACAATATAGGCGCCTTTTAAGATTTTAACTTTATGTTGCATACTTTTTGGAACGCTGACCGCGCCTCTCCCCGCCCCCCTTCATCCGCACAGCCGCCGCCTCTTCGTCCTTTTACGCGTTTTTTATGCTAACCAAATGAAGTCAACGTCGCAAAAGAAAATCTGATTTTTATGCACACGCACAAGGTGCCAAGGCAACAACAACAACAACAACAACAACAACAATGACAACATTTGTGTGACAAAAAAAAGAGAAAAGGAAAGAAAACGAAGAGAAGAGAAAAAACGCAAAATAAGAAATATTATTAAAGTTAATCATAAATTCTGTTGTTGTCGTCCGGCAACCGTGCAAAATTCAATTGAAAATCATTTTATTGCCAACGCAATAATCGCACGTGCACAACACACACACATCTCCCACACACACAAGACCAACTCCCCCTCCCCCTCCCCCTGCCTTCCACAATATTTTCAACACGTTTTGTGCTACGTGCCGCTGACAATTTTGTGAACTGCATAACAAGAACTGGCTGCAGCAACAGCACCTGCATCAGACTCGCATTAACAACTTTGCTGGCCGCAGCATTAAATAAAAACTTGACCACTCGCTTTCGAGCGCCTTATGAAAATGTCCACTCGGGTTGATTATGAAAGTTTTAGATAAAAACAGCACAATAAATGTTTCAAAAAGTATGCAAACTTCATAAAGTTTAACAAAAAGCAAAAACAGTTTATCTTTATATACTATAAATAAATATACACAGTAAATATATTGTAGCTTAAAAAGTTTCGATTTTGTTAAGCTGTCTTGAAAAAATATCAAACATTTTAACACAAAAACACAAATTTAAAAAATTTGTTCTGATCTGAACAATATATATATTTAGGAGTCCAATACTGATAAGCTCTCGCTTATAAATTAGATGTACAGTTTCAGTTCGAAATGATCAAGATCGTAGGTATTTTAAAGAAAATAAAAAAACCGAAAATTCGTTTATATACAAAATCATTTTTGAAGTGATTATTCATATGGGCCCTATATTTAGTTGTTGTTCGATATATAAGCAAGATTGCTATGTTTGACAGGAATATCTTTTAAAGTAAAAAAAAAAATAAACTTATTCTTAGAAAATATATGATATAGCAAACTGATTCGTCGGATATATGTATTGCCTTGACTTGACTTTAATACTGATCAAGAGTATATATATTGCCTTTTTCCTTCTATGCGTTATACAATTCGTGACAAAATGAAAATATCAAAAAATAAACCTATATAATAACAGCAGGCTCCTTTAAGCCATCTTTAACCATCTCCAATACAGTATGTACCCAAGGAACTCAGCAACTATTTAAGCTAAGGTAACAAAATTTGGTAGCCGCACTAAATAACACTAAAGAAACATAAATAATAACAATTGTAAGGAATTACTTCGCAAACATAGCCAATAATCCCATAAAAGCAAGTAAAAAGTATATAGTTTAAAATACTACTTTTAAGGATTTATACTCACCAAGTCAAGCTGTTGAATTAATTTATTGGCAAACATTTTTGAAAATACACCTTGAAAAACGACAGATTTATTTACAGAGAAAAGCGCAATTGATGGAAATATTGTAAATCAGAAAGCTGAAACAATTAATAAACGACAAATGCATTCAAATGCCAACCAAACAAAAACCGCAAACATGATTTTTACAGATTTAGCTTTTTTTACAAAGCCGCAAGAAGAAGAAGAGATGCACAAGAAGAAAAAGTGTAAAACGAAGTGGGTAGGGTGGAGAACAAGCGCTTACAAAGACGGTGGCGAATGCCTGGGAGCATAATAAAAAAAATATGAAAATCAAGTAAAATGATTTCCATTGAAATTCAAATGGCAAGATGGCACTAGGGGGAGCAGGAGTGGGTTAAAGGGGAGAGGGGGGTGGACTGACGCCAGCGGCATCGAATAAAAAATAAAACTGAAAACTGTAAACTGAAAACTGAAAACTGATATTCAATTCAATCAGTTCTGGCCACGTCACAAGAGAGAAAGTCCCCTCCAAATAAAATCAAAAAAAAAAAAAAAATGGAGAGAAAAGAAAACGCCAGCGGGCAACAATGCCCAGCTGTGAATGCCACTGCTTAGGAGGTTTGTTTGTTTTTTTTTTTTTTTGGTTTTTAAAAGGGGGTTGCAGGGTGATTTTGATTTTGGCCGCTGAATGGATTGTCAGACTTTCTGATTTTGTGGTCTCTTGTTCTTCTTCGTCTGGGCGAGTGTTGAGTACTTCACGTGCTGCCGAGAGTCAAATCACAACCTATATGTATCTGTAGATGGTATTAAGTCAGCTGCCACACCCCCCTATCCCCCCCTAACACCGCCCACTTTTGCATTGAAAACATTTCACTTTGGCAACTCAGGGGGCAACTTTACAATAAATTTCAGCAAATAAATCAAAATGTAACAGAAGCCGAGCGGAATTTTCAAGCGCCAGGTGCCGCTTCAAGCTAAACAAAAAAAAACCAACAAAAGCCCAGGTAAATTGACAAAAATATACGACTGCAACATACCCTATACTTATATAAATATCAATTGTTTTTTCTTAAACTATTGTATAGAATTTGATATCTTATAAGGTCTTTAATTAATTTAATAAGCTGTAAAACATAATAAAACAAGTGAGAAGGCTCTAGTCGGGGCCGCCCGACTAGGAGATACCCTGAACCCTGCGATCTGGTTCTATAAACATTTCAGCTCGTTTACA